>SNQJ01S0017779.1:186934-207770 GCA_010110895.2 Picea sitchensis | reverse complement strand
CCCCCTGCTTAAAGGTAGATAGGCAAGGGGGGTCTGGAATCCGACATGCGCCGTTTATCCAGGCACGCGAATCCCAGCCATTCAAACTTGATTTTCGTTTAACACAGGCGCATTCGCACCAAAACTTAGGACAAACGGGTTTTTTAACCCTTTCTTTTGCATTCTAACCCCCTACAAGAAATATCGCTAACAGTTGTACAAAACAAACTCCTTGGGAACCAAATAGTGTCTCCATTTCTTTAGTGCTTATATGACTGCATAGAATTCTTTGTCATATGTGGAGTACTTAATCTTCACCTCATTTAGGTTTTCATTGAAATATGAAACTGGCCTGTCGTCTTGGATCAAGACTGCTCCAATTGCAAATCCACTCACGTCACACCTGACCTGGAATGTCTTTCTAAAATCTGGCAAAACCAGAATTGGTTGCTCAATGATCGTCTTCTTCAGCAGATTGAAGCTCTTCTCCGCTTCCTCTATCCAGTGAAAATATTTGTGTGTTTTCTTCACCGTATCCATCATCGGTGCACTAATTCCACTAAAGTTTCGAATGAATTTCCTATAGAATCTAGCCAAACCATGGAAGCTTCAAACTTCAAATACCCTCTGCGGTGATGGCCAATTCTTAATCACCTTTATCTTTTCCAGATCCATTTTTAGTTCATTTGTAGAGATAACAAAACCCAAATAAATGAGTTTTGTCCTCATAAATGATGATTTCTTCATATTAATCAACAATTTCTCCTGCTGTAATCTCCTCATTACTGCCACTAGATTCTTTAACTGTTATGCTTCTGTCTTGCTGAAAATTAATATATCGACAAGATATACAATGACGAATTTCCCTATGAAATCCTTCAGGACTTCATTCATCAACCTCATGAAAGTACTGGGTGCATTCGTTAAGCCAAATGGCCTGACAAGCCATTCATACAGCCCCTCATTCGTCTTGAATGTTGTCTTCCATTCATCACCTTCTCTCATTCGAATTTGATGATACCCTCTTTTCAAATCAATCTTTGAAAAAAACTTTGCTCCACTCAAGCAATCCATCAAGTCATCCATCCTTGGCAATGGAAATTTGTATCTAATGGTAATCTTATTGATTTCCCTTGAGTCTGTACACATTCTCCAGCCTTGATATTTTTTTGGGTTGAGCACTGTCGGAACAACGCATGGACTCAAGCTCTCTTGAATCAATCCTTTGTCCATTAAGTCCTGGACCTGTCTCTTAACTTCTTCATTTTCCTGCAGCGTCAACCTATACATGGCTTTTTTCAGCAAATTAGCTCCATGTATAAGATTGATATGATGGCTTATACTTCTGATAGGTGGAAACGAACAAGGTAGTTTGTCCACAACTATATCAACAAACTCTCCCCACAACTCCTAGATTTCTTCTGGTAAATCATCTATAAATCATCTATTCTCGTACCGGTCAAAACAATTTTGGGCTTCCTGACCACAATAAATTGTGTGTCTTCCTTCTTCTTAACCTCATTAAGAAGTTCCTTCCCACTCATGAGAAGTACAATGTTTCTCATCTCTGTTTTCACCTCTTTATCCTTAATTGGAAACAACATGTGCGTCCTACCATTTTTCTCCAGGGTGTACGTGTTCTTTCTCCCATCATGAACCATGTTTCTATCATATTTCCATGGTCTACCCAACAATATATGACAAACATCCATGGGAATGACATCACATAATATTTCATCTTTATATCCTCCTATTTTAAATTCAATTAAACATTATTTAGTGACATTTACCTGATGTCCTTTTTGTATCCACAAAACTCTATATAGGCTTGTATGTGCAACAGTCTCTAGCTCCAACTTTTCTACCATCTCTGTAGATACGAGATTGTTTGTGCTACCACTGTCCACTATGACCTTGCATACCCTATCCTTAGTTTTGCAAGTAATCTGAAATAGACTGTTTCTTTGGGTTGGGCTCTCTACCTCCTTCTCTGGTTTCAAGAGAACTTTCCTCATCATTAGGGATCTTCCGCCCTTAGCGTCTTCTACCTCAACATTCCATCCTTGAGCTTCGACAATGTGATTTTCACCACCATATTTCTTTTTATCTAGACACTCATAGGATTTATGTCCAATTTTTCCATAGATGAAGCATTTTACTTCACCTCCTCTACCTCTTCCTCTTCCTCTGCCTCGAGGAAAAGTGATTCTATCAGCATACTTCCTTCCTTGTGAGCTTCCTCCTCTCTCAGATTGAGGTTGAGGTTTCTTCCCCTCTTCTTTAGGTTTCTAAGTTCTGTCTTTGGAAATTGTTTTTCCTCTGGCTTGACTTCTACCTTGGCTTCTTTGACCTTGCTTTCGGCTCAACTTTTCTTCAGCTTTCAGAGCTATCTGATAAGCATATTCCACATTTTGAATGGTCAACATGCTCATCTCATCTTGAATGTCATATCACAGACCATTCATGTACCTGGCAACTTTTTCATCATCACTTTCCCGATGTCTTGCTCTGATGCTTATCCTATAGAATTCTTCAGTGTATTCTTTCACTGACATCAGCTTCTGTCTCAAATTCTACATCCTTCAAAACAGAGTGATTTGATAATCCCTGGGTATAAATTTGGATTTCATCTTTGCAACCATTCTATCCCAGCTTTTGATTTTCCGCTTGCCCTTGTAGTGTCTGTCAGCCTATAGTTCATCCCACCACAGTGTTGCATGCCCTTTAAGTCTAGTAACAACATGTTTTACTTTCTTATCTTCCTCGAAATCCTCATAGTCCAAGTATTTGTCTAGAGCTCTAATCTAGTCTAGAAGTTCTTCAAAATCTAAGTTGCCTTCGTACACTGGAATGTCCATTTTTTCCCTAGCACCTATCCTTGCAACAACCCTGAATAAGTGTTCTTCTGCAGCATCTTCGACTGCAACTTCTTCTTTTTCAACTTCATTTTCACTTTCATCCTCGCTGATATCCCCAACGTCGACTGTGCACCTCTTTGTTGTCTCCATAGCATCAAGTCTGGCACATAACTCAAGCATTTCTCTTTCCACTACTGGATCAGGTACTTGCATGTCTCTTCTTCTTGGTGACATGGATGTAAAATTTTCTCCCTTCTCTTTGCTATAGAAATCAAAGAAATTTTCTAGGCTCTGATACCACAACTGGTGTGTATCATACTACTCCTTTTCCTCTAGCTCCCTTTGCCTGAAATATACAAACAAAATCAGGCTTTGATACCACAACTGGTGCAGACCCCCTTGCCCTTGGGCCGAGATCCACGCAAGATCTTCACTAAAATTACGCCAAGGGTTAATAAAAACCTTTCTTTAAGCCACAAAGGACTTCGGGTTTCAGGATTTGGAGAGTCTCGATGTATTGCCACAGCTCTTGGAAAATGTTGAAATGCGAATTGTCAACGAAGGTTGAATGCTCCAACGTGACGAGCACATGCCACCTGTTACCCTCTAGTTTCGGCTTTAGGGACTTCAAGTGAACAACCTACAATCATTCCTCTTCTCTTATGATTCCCTGACCTCTGAAATTTCTTCTTTTGTGAGATCTACGGTCATGAGCCCTCCTAGATCTAACGACTCCGATCTTTTCGAGATTCTACATACCGGGAGTTTGAAACTCTCGACTCGAAAATCACTTGTCGCGCCAATCCCTGAATTCTAAAATAGTAACCTTTTCAGGATTCCGTGTACTGGGAGTTTGAAACTCTTGACTCCAAATCACTTGCCATGCCAATTCCTGAATTCCAAAATAGCAACCTTTTCAGGATTCCATGTACCGGGAGTTTGAAACTCTCGACTCCAAATTCATTGTCTCCTCTACTTTTTGAACCCTGAAATGCTGAAATGCCGAAATGAAATAAACGACGATTAGCCCTAGACCAAATACCGTTCCCTATAACTTATTCCTCCGTGACCACAGTCCTACTCCAAAGACACGTCATGTTTCATGACTTTGGGGTTTTCAATGCACAATACCCCGGTTCCTTGTCATCAGAATTGCCGAAATGTCGAACCCCGAAATGCCAAAATGTTGAAATTCCACTTCAAAGGGGAATCAATGGATCCTGTTTCTTCTCATCCAATGGTTGCTACTCCTCCTGATATTCTAAATTCTAAAAGACACTCAGCCTTAACCTCCTCATAGATCTGCGAGATCGAACGGTCCACGAGATTTCACACCTCTTCCACGAGGAAATTTCACCATTCATTCACTCTTCTTCAAGGATCTCTTGACCAAAATGACCTTGCGTCCTTACACCTAAACTTGAATTATGTGAGATGATTTCAATCTCTGTCTCCCTTTGAACACTTCAAAGGTGCTATCCCTCCTGATCTCTCACTTGTAAACTCAAGCCCCAAAAGGAATCTTGCTCACACTCCTTGCGACAACTTTCAAATAACCCTTGGTTATTTGAGTCTTCGACCCTGTGCACTATTTACAACAGTGGTCCTTCAACCTTCACCTTAGTTGATAATTTCTAAGGCTTCAAAAAACCTACGCACACCTTGCATGACTCTGTGCCTCACATGTACTTCTGTTGGTTATGAAAACAACAATATCTCTCCTGAGCTTTTTGAGATATAACTTAGATCCTTGTCAACGCACACCTTCCAGACTTTCATTGCACTCTTTGTAGGAATTCTCAGGAAGAGAAACAATTGAAACTCATTCTTCTCCTCTCTCAGACTTCATACACTCAACATGAAATCATACTCCCGGCACAACATTGAAACAAATGCATAATAGAGAAAATAAAACAATTGTAAACATACCATTTAACAAATGTAAAGAGTAAGCATCATAACACCATGAAAATTGAGTCAAAGCTTTATATATTAACTCAAGTGCTCCTGTACATGGGTTCTTCTCTACAGTTCTCTGCTACATCTCTCTAGCTTATGAATTCTCTAAAATCATAATGTTCTTGTTTTTATGATACAAGGGTGAGGGTGTCTATATCCGTTTTCCCTCCTACGCTTCTAAACTGTCTAATCTATTAAATCAAATCTACCTACTTTCATTAAACATACTTAAATGCCTATTACATCCAACATATGAGAATAACTTCTCCAAATATATTAATATCTCCAAGACATAAATGTAAGTACGCTTCTCCTAGCTATTACATTAATGCTTCAGATTTCAAAATTCAAAATGTTTTCATAAAAACATGTCCTTTTTGCATCCACACGTTCAACTATTCCTTTGACTAGGCGTGTGCTTTGGCTTTATAAGATGCTCCTGCATTAGCATTGCCAACTCACTAGGAGAGTTCGCAGCATACTCGAGTGCTCCATTCATTCATTTACATGATTACCTTTTTGTCATGCTAAGGGATTTCATTGTTTTCAAAGCCTATTTTTAACAAATTTTCAGGGATCAGGTCTTTGGACATCCCAACGGTCTCCTCAAAGCATGCAAATATTGTTTGAATAAGGTGCTGCAAACTGGTAGATAGGCACCGCGAACTTTAGTGTGAACTCATTTCCTGTAGAATAGTCTTCTAAAGATTTGATCATAACTTTTGAACAACGATGAAGGTTTTTTTGAAATTTTTTGTGGAGGAAGATCCTCTATAACTCCTTGGTTTCGACCTCCTTAAGGTAGATAGAGATTATTCACTATAAATTAAAGGGTTTTTGATGAGAAAAGGGTTGGATTCATGAGCCAAGAGAGGATAGAGCTTGAGGAGCAGTTTTAGTAGCTCATTTGTAAGCCTGAGGACCTACTTGTAATGATATTTTCTGCCATTAAAGATTCATGAGAGTTGTGATCAGATTGTCTTCTTTGTTTTCCCACTTATTTATATCTTCTTTCTTGAACATATTGAAGGTTTTGAGGATCATAGCTTCCATTGATTGATGGATTCATGAACAACAGAGGATCTGTTGTAGCTTTCCTATTAAATCATTGGTTACTATTTAAGCAATATTTATCTATTTTTAGAAAGGATCTATGTACAATTGATGTTCTTCCTTTTTTAATATTCACCATGCTTCTACTCATCATTATATATACCGTTTGTCTAATATAAAGTTTGATTTCCTTTGATCTATCGGATGTTGTGACTCCTTTCCCAATGGAATGTTTCTGCTGACATTTTGTTGCCCTCTCCCTTTCTTTCCCAGTCTTATTGATCCACCTACTCAAACCATTCAATCCATTTATATTCTGATGTGTATTATGCTTACACTTACAATAGTCTAAGTGTGACTCTCAGTGCTAACATTTTTGGCACCGTTGCTGGGGACGACATTGAAGAGACCTTCCCTGGGTGAACAATGATGTTTAGATCTAACTTTGGATGGTGAACTGAAGCTAGATTCTTTTAGATTGCTTATATTTCACCATGACGACTCCATTGTTCAGATATCTATTGGCGACTCCACTGTTTTGAAATGGGCAAGATCCTAGCTTAGAGGTATGTTTTCTAGGATTTTTCAAAGATAGTCGGTTTTGCAAATCTAGTGCTTAGTAGAGATGAATGGGAAGGTTGCCTTCCCATATTTAGTGGATAATATTGGGAAGTATCGGTTGAACACTTGCTAGATTTCAATGATTTTATTCATCGAATTCAGATCATGCATGAGGATGTTCAGATCAAGCTTTTCAGTTACTAATTAGAGGGAATAACTCGTGAGTGGTTCCAATCTCTTTGTTAAGCCCTAATATTGGCTCATTACCCCTTAATTAGGGCATATTATATTAGTAATTTTATTTTATTTATGTTGTCTTTAGGCCATTAGTTGTAATTATACCTCCTAGTCTCCTATATATACCAAGGAGACATTTTCATTTTGAATCATCTTGTACTTGAACATTTAAGTGGGGTAAAACGAGGTTTTCCCCTCAAAGAGGCTTATTATCTGAAATTATCTCTTTTTCAAGGCGTTGAGTACTTTTTCTGAGGATTTTCTATGCTATATTGATATTTGGTTCTTAACATATGGTATCAGAGCTCAAGGTCTTGGGGTTTCACTGCTACATCTGAGAAACCTTGGAATTTTCACTATAACTTGTTTTCTACAATGTTTCAAAAGGAACGGCTTGGAGGATATTTACTAGAAGGATGAAGGTACGTTGGGTTAAAAATTCAGCTCCTAAGGACTTACATTTTCAGAGATACAGTCTCTACAAGATAGGGTTCTGGAATCATCCTGAACTGAGTCATTGCGGAATTTTCACTATAAAAATGTTTCTGTAATGTTTAAGACCCTAAAATCTACAGGATATTTACAGAAATTAGTAAGGTATATGTGGTAAAAATTTCAGCTCTTGGGTCATCTTAAATTTGTAGATACACCGTGTCTAAGATAGGGTATCTGACTAGTCCTATTGACTAGTCTCAAGAAGGTGTTCCAGGTAAAACATTCATAACTTCTTCCTAGAGTATGAAAATTGTGTGGGACTGGTTTCATTGGATCATGGACAGTTTGTAGTATTTCTAATGCGAGTTTCAGAATTTAATATCAATCATTTTGTGCAGGGCACACTATACAAGTGAGATCTCCTGGAAAGGACAAAAATTGACAAGCTGTGGGGAAGTTACCGTAAATTCCATTTGGCACATCCAATTTTGATCAGATCCGTGGCATTGTAGAGAAGCGATATTAAAGAAATACATAAAATAAATTTTCATACCCATAAGGGCCGAAACTTGGGAGATACAACAGAAGAAATATTGTCTAGTAGAACCACCTCAAAATCAAGGTTCAAAAGTGATACTTGGACAACATGCCATGCAAAAAGGGAACTTCTACACCAAATAAGCCTTCCGAAAATCCTACTTGGACTCTTGAGTAAGGTGAAGAAATGCATAGGGACATAAATAATTTACAAAAGAACATAGTAACAAAAGATGATCTACAAGAGATGATGGAGGGTTTAAAAGGGGAGATCATGGAAGTATTGAAAAAATTCGTAAGAAAGAAGACACCTGAAAGTGAAAATGCATCCCATGAAATTCATGATGAGGACACAAGGAAGGTAAATCAAGAATGGATAAACTCCAACTTTGGTTTGAAGACCAACCACGTTCCTAAGATCGATATGAGGAAGTTTGATGGCAAGGACCCAATCACATGGATACTTCAAATGGAGCAATTCTTTGATCTCCATAATGTGCCACATACACAAAAGGTATGAATTTCTTCTTTATATTTAGAACCTAATCAATTTGTATGGTATTGATGGATTTGTTCTCACAAATCACTCATCACTTGGACAATTTTCACAGAAGAAATGATAGTAGACTATGAGGATACAAGGAGCAATACCTTATTTAGCCAATTGATAAATCTCAAGCAAAAGGGTTCAGTCACAAAGCACACTGAGAACTTCCAAAGATTGAATATAAAGGCAACCGATATTCCAGATGAGCACTTGATTGATGTATTCATAGGAACTTTAAAGGATAACATTCAACATGAGGTTGCTTTGGGAACCAAATCATTGGAGCCATTTAAGGTGGCAAGAAATGTTGAAAGTAAAAATATGGCTATGGCTATAGAGGACCAATCCTAACATCTATAGAAGAACAATGCTCCTTCTTCTAAAATACCTCACTATAAAGGTTGACACCTCAACAATTGGAAAGAGAAAGAAAGAAAAAAGGTGTATTCTTTGTTGTGTGACAAGTCAGGTAAAGGGACATAAGTGTTTGAGAAGAAATTATTCTACATCAATTGTGAAGAGGAAGAAGAACAAGAATTAAGAACCATCTCAAGATGAAGAGATTTATTTTGAAGAGTTGACTCCCACGGTGTCGTGTAATGCATTGGCTAGAATTAACACTCCTCAAACCCTCGAGATCGAGGATACATCAAAAGAAAAAGGCAATAGTCCTAATTGATTGTAAAGCGTTACTCATAATTTCATTCACTATAAATTAGCCAAAGATCTCAATTGCTTTGTATATCTAGTGCGGAGTTTCCAAGTAATGATTGTAGATGGAGGAACTATAAATTGCTTCCGAGGAAAATGCAATAAGATCAATCCTTACTATGGGAATATGTAATGAATAGTCCAATGATTGTTATACCCATGGGTGGTGCAGATGTTGTACTAGGAATCAATGGTTACAATCAGTAGGAACAGTGGATTTTAATTTTCAAGAACTTTTCATGAAATTTCATTGGAAGAAAAGAAATTGAGTTAAAAGAGGTATCCACTTGAAACCAGTGGGTGATGGCTCTAGCGACAAGAAAAAAATTAGTGAGAAGGGCATCAAGGCATTATTACTGTATGCTCACTAGATTTTCAAACATCAAGCCATCTATTCCTCAAGATATCCAAAGGATCATTGATAAGCACTCAAAGTATTTGAAGATATTTCAAAGGTCTTCCACCCACTTTCGAAATCCTTGATCATGAAATTCACCTAATTCTCGAGAATGTTCCTCCTAACATCAGACATAAAGATACCCTTATGGCCTGAAGAGTGAAATTGGGTGCATTGTTGAATAAATGTTAGAGGTTGGCATTATTAGACCTAGCCAAATTTCTTACACTACTGCACCAGTGGTAATGGTATTCAAGAAAGATAGCTCATGGCATATGTGTCCCAATTATAGAAACTCAAAAAGATCACTATTAAACATAAGTTTCCCATTCGATCATTGATGAATTGTTAGATGAACTACATGGAACAATCTATTTCCTAAAGTGGATCTTAAGTTGGGGTATCATCGAGATCCCGAGAATGAAGGAAGAAGATATCCTAAAACAACATTCCAAACTCATGAAGGCCATTATGAATTTTTGGTCATGCCTTTTGGCCTTACAAATGCACCTTCCACATTCCAAAGAGTTTGATGAATTCCATTTTCAAGCCTTCATTTGAAAATTTGTGTTAGTGTTTTGATGATATGTAATCTATAGCAAGTCTTGGGGGAGGATCATGTGTGACATGTTGACAAGGTGCTACAACTACTAAAGGAGCAACAACATATACCAAACCATCCAAATGTTTCTTTGGGTAAAGGAGGTAGAGTATTTGGGTGATTTTGTATCTGAAGATTTCAAATTAGACCCTAACAATATTAAGGCCTTGATGGATTGGCCGATTCCCAAAACATTAAAAATCTTAGAGGATTTTGGGTTTGACAGGAGTTACTACCACAAGTTTGTTGAACTATGGAAGAATAGTAACACCTTTAACAACACTAATAAGAAGGATGCATTTTCATGGACTCAGAGAGGCAACTAAAGCTTTTGAACAACTTAAGAGTGGATGTGTAAAGCTACTATCTTGACCACTCGAGACTTCACAAAAACCTTTTATTGTGGAATGTGTGCCTCGGGAAATGGAATTGGTGTTGTCCTAATGTGCAAAGGAAGGCCCCACGGCTTTTGAAAGTCGACCACTCAAAGGGAAGGGACTTACACAAACCCATTTATGAGAAAGGAAATGATGGAAATGTACATGCATTGGGTAAATGGTGTGTACCTAAAGATTAGGCACTTCAAGGTCAAAACATATCATGATAGTCTTAAATACTTCTTGGAACAAAGACTATCTTAGGAAGAACAACAAAAAATGGGTATGAATGTGTGTTATGATTTTGAAATGAATCTATATAAAAGGGAAGAAATGTTGTGGCAAATGCACTCCAAGAAAGGATGAAGATGTTGAGACACCTGCGTGCTATCTCGATCATCCAACCAGTTGGATAATAGAAACAGGGATGAATGGAAGAATAATGAAAAAAGTGTGGACTCTCATTCCAAAGTATAGCCCGGGATTCCAATGCTCAGGATACATTTACATGGAAAATGATTCACTATGGGACAAAGATGAAGCACCTTTTATTTAAGAACTCCGAACTCAAACAAAGGTACTATTGGGTGCACACCTCTCTGGTAGGAGGGCACTTTCAGGATTTTTGAAAACTACCATAGAGTCAAGAAGGATTTTTTTTGGGATGGATTTACAATAATGTTCAAGGTTTGTGGAAAAATGTTTGGTTTATATATGAAAATAAGGTGGAAACAATTAAGACCCCAAGTATTTTACAACCATTATTCATCCCAAAATTGACGTTGGGAGGTTTCCCATGTTCATCGGTTACCAAAGTCTAAAAGGAAAGAGTGTCATCATGGTGATTGTTGATAGACTTACCAAGAATGCACTTTTGTTCTCTCTCTCATCCTTTCAAAGCTAGTACGGTTACTTACTTAGCATTCATGGATGGGTTTAGCTGTGGTAATGAGCCAATTGTAAGTGATAGAGATCCCATCTTCCTTTGGACATTTTTGGACATAATTATTTTCTTGTTTGGGTATCAATTGAACAGTTCATACATCATCCTCAATCTGATGGGCAAACTAAGATAGTGAAAAAATGCGGAATGATACCTTCATTGCTTTGTCTCGATAAACAAACACAATTGGTTCAAATGGTTACCCCTTGGTGATAGAATGGTGGTATAACACTTCCTTTCATACTTTTAACAAAAATGCACCATTGCAGCATGGATACCACCCTCCTTCCATCCTTCTTCTCTTAAAATAAAAGGAAATCTAGGGTTCAAGCGGTGGAAGATCACCTTCGAGAATCAACAACAAGTTCTCCAAATCTTAAGTACAACCTGACCATGACACATGTCATGAGAGCAACAAGTAGATCCAACATGCATTAGTGAAAGAAGTTTGAAGTAGAGTTAATTTTAAGACTACAACCATGAAAACGAGGATGTCCCTCAAGCAAGCCAAGAAGGATAATAAAGTATCACCAAGTACTATGGCCTTTATAAGTGTTGCAAAAGATTGGTACTATGGCATACAAATTGGATCTACCTGCATCTTCATGAGTACAACCGGTTTCATGTTTCATGCTTAAAAGAAGGTTATAAATGAAAAGATCCCTAGTTCAAACTATATTTCTCGAACTTGATGAGGAAGGAAAAATCATGTTAGACTGAAGCCATCAACGACAAGAAATTGGTCAGGTTGAGGAATGAATCCATTTAATTATCTCATTAAATGGAGGAAACTACGGTGAAGATTCCACTTGGAAGATGAGTCTTTTATCGGGAAGAATCAGTTACTCAAGCATTGGGACAACACTTGTCTCAAGGGAGGGCATGTTAAAGCCCTAATATTAGTTACTCAAGCATTGCGGACAACACTTGTCTCAAGGGGAGGGGCATGTTAAGCCCTAATATTAGTTCATTGCCCCTTAATTGGGGCATTATATATTAGTAATGTTATTTTATTTATGTCATCTTCAGGCCATTAGTTGTAATTATACCTCCTAGTCTCCTATATATACCAAGGAGACATTTTCATTTTGAATCATATTGTACTTGAACATTTAAGTGGGGTAAAAGGAGGTTGCCCCCTCGAAGAGGATTATTATTTGAAATTATCTCTTTTTCAAGACATTGAGTACTTTTTCTGAGGATTTTCTATGCTATATTGATATTTGGTTCTTAACACTCTTCCAGTTGCTAGTATCAACTCTTTGACATGTTTTCATGCTGATTTTAATTTGTTTTGTAAGGACTATTTTTCTGCTGAACATATTTATGAAATTTGTTTTGATGAGTTTTCTTTACTTTGTAAATACGTTTCTTTTCATGTAAATCATACTTGTGATGAAGAATTTTCCATAGAAGAATGTACTTTTCATGATGATCAAGAAGTTTTGAATGATCTTCATTATGATATGCCTTCACAAGAAAATGGACTAGAAGCTTATACACATGTCTCTGATACACTACTTGTTGATAGATCTCATTTTCAACTTGATTATTACAAATGTAAAAATGAGGTAGTCCCAACTATAGATCTTGAGATCCCATTTCATATTCACCCATATTCAATCAAAATTGGTGAAAAGAGTGGAAATATATTGCAACAGTTTTCAATCCATCCCTTGCTTGAATCATCCAACGAGGAATTCATTGATGAGACACAACAAGTTTTGTATGGATTTCAAGATCATGTTGCTATCTATATGGAGATGTTTTGCAGCAATAGATTTTAAGTTGTTGTCATCATAAGAACAAAGTTCATGGATTGTAAGTATGATTTTTCAAGGAATTATGTGTGGCTGTCATTATGTCTCTATTGTTACTTAGTGCTCAGTTACCGAGATGAGGATGAAGATCATTCAACCACAAAGTTATTTGAATGGTTACTGAGGAAATTTGTATATATTTGAAGGTTTCATTTTTCAGCAGTTAGGAGTAGGAATGTATATAAATAAGTTTGGCATGCAAGCATTTGGTTTTCAATTTGAATGCAACCTTCAATTTGCATTTGGTTTGCAGTGAGTGTTTTTCATTTTTCAATAAGGAGCAGAGGTGCTCTTAGGCATATAGGTTGGTTGAACAGATGAATCCATAGCCCAATGGATAAGACACTCGAATTGCACGCTCTTGGAAAGTCACAAGGAGCATGCCATCCCCTGTGGATCTAGATGTTAACACATAGAATTGTAGGGGTCAAAAAGTCATTTAAAACCTTTTTTTTTGAGTCATAGGTTTTTATAGTTTTTATGACTTCTTTCTATA
The DNA here is from genome assembly GCA_010110895.2 of Picea sitchensis. Classification (NCBI taxonomy): domain Eukaryota; kingdom Viridiplantae; phylum Streptophyta; class Pinopsida; order Pinales; family Pinaceae; genus Picea; species Picea sitchensis. The sequence continues at coordinate 194,259 of SNQJ01S0017779.1, read as the reverse complement.
GTCATTTTTCAATTTTTGATTTAAATAAACCAAGTTGGTTTGGCCTTTTTCTAGGGTATTTGGGTTATGTCTTGTTATCATGACAAGTAGTGATAAAACCTCATGATTCACATCTTTGAAAATCCTTATTATCACCTTGAGATGTCACCTCCATGACTGTATGAAAGATCTCTAGCTATCACCTTTTATCCATTCAACTGTCAAATCAGTTTTAATTTGAGCATTGCCAACTCACTAGGAGAGTTCACAGTGTACTCAAGTGATCCATTCATTCATTTCCATCATTAAATTTTTGTCATGCTAAGGGATTTCATTTTTTTCAGAGCCTATTTTTAACAAATTTTTCAGGGATCGAGTCTTTGGACATCCTAACAGTTTCCTCGAAGCATGAAAATATTTTTTGAATTAGGTGTTGCGAACTGGTAGACGAGCGCTGTGAACTCATTTCCTGTATAAGAGGCTTCTAAATATTTGATCATAACTTTTGAACTACGATGTGGTTTTTTTCTGAAATTTTTTGTGGAGGAGGATCTTATGTAACTCCTTAGTTTCAACCTCCTTAGGGTAGATAGAGATTATTCAATATAAATGAAATGGGTTTTTATGATAAAAGGTTGGATTCATGAGCCAAGAGAAGAGAGAGCTCGAGGAGTAGTTTTAGTTTTTCATTTGTAAGCCTGAGGGCCTGCTTGTAATGACATTTTTTGTCATTAAAGATTCATGAGAGTTGTTATCAGATTGTCTTCTTTTTTTCCCCACTTCTTTGTTATATTCTTTCTTGAACATTGTAATATTTGAGGATTATAGCTGTCATTGATTGATGGATTCATGAACAACAGAGGATCTATTGTAGCTTTCCCATTAAATCATTGTTAATTGTTTAAGCAATCATTATCTGTTTGCAGAAAGGATCTTTGTAGAACAGATGTTATTCGTTTTGTCATATTCACCATGCTTCTACTCATCATTATATATTCCTTTTGTTTGATATATAGTTTGATTTCATTTGATCTATAGGATGTTGTGACTCCTTACCCAATGGAATGCTTCTACTACCAGTTTACTGCCCTCTCCCTTTCTTTCCCAATCTTGTTGGTCCACCTACTCAAACCATTCAATCCATTTATATTCTGAAGGGTACTGTGCTTAAACTTACAACAGTCTAAGTGTGACTCTCAGTGCTAACATACTCCTGGATATATTCCTGTTTCATTTTATGTGAAGACAATGAATGTGAGTACTCTTACTATTGGTTAATACCATACCCAATGAAGAATAATCGACCCTTACTAATATCTATTATATTTGTCGACTTTCATGTCTCCGTTTCTATAATTTTACATTCTTCGTATCCATAATAGCAACATATTTATGCAAAACATGTCATATATGTTCTCTCTGGATTGCATTTATGCTCAATGTGCCAATAACTAGTACAGGATAATAGAAAACTGGAAAATATTGTGCCAATAACTAGCCCAAGATATTAGAAAATTGGGAAATATTGGACGCATTGGTGTTCAATTATAGGTTCAATCTATATACTTGGCACTCTAATTAATCCCCTTTTCTTATGATTTATTTTTTCATCTGTAGAATCCATGATGTATGGCATCGAAATAATTAATGTTGGAATGTGATTATGTACGTGTAGTTTCTGAGCAACAGAATATGCAGTAGTGTATTGCATCATGTCATGGTAAGATTTTCAAGAACATGCATTTCAATTCCGACCATTTACTTCCCTTCTCCTGATGCAGTTATGGCTCCTGCAACACCATTGATTGACGTGGATAATCCTTCTACGTTTAGAAGCTTCACGTATGAGGTATATTGGAACATATAACTTCAAGGAAATACATGCTTGCAGTCGTTCTCATGTCATTGTGAAGGGAAACCACCATGGAAAAGAGATCATTGTCCTCATGAGGTGAATGATGACCAAGTGGAGAAATCATTTATGTTTGTTAGCATTAAGAGGTTGTGGGGTATCATATAGTTGTAGCTTGTTTTTTTAGGTCTCGCGACTCACGATAACTTGTTGTGGCTTCTCCCTTCTTACTATTAGGCTGTTAGGAAACAAAAGCATAAATAGAGAAAGATTAATGACAAGAATAAAAAATGAGAACAACAATCACACAATGAACACAGAGATATACATGGAAACCTAGAATGGGAAACCCCATGGGGCAATGATAATCGGTATTTTTAGTATTCAAGGGAGAATAACAATAGCCAATCATAAGCATAAAATCGTCCTATCCTCTCTTCCCAAACAACGAGATACACTACATTGCTACTCGTTCATATAAATAACATCTTTCAAACAATTAGACAACTAATTACAATACGATCCACTAGTTACACAAACTATTCACTGTAGTGTGCATGCATGCACATTCTAAATTTAGCTGATGTGTATGCTACCGCATGGGAAATCAGTTGGCATGTTTTCAATAATCTCCACCTTCAAAATGATTTACCTGATATATCATGCCCAAATTAATTCATCACCTTTTCTGCAAGCCAAGAGAACCCAAACACCATCATAGCTTCTCTAACAAAACTGGTTTCGTAAACATGCCTGCAGAATTCACTTTTGTATGGATCTTTTCCAGAGCCACTCCACCTTTATCCGACACCCTTCCAAACTCACCCAACAAACCTTTTAACCAAATTGTCTCCTTGCATCCATCTGAAGCAACCATATATTCTGCCTCAGTAGTGGATAAAGCAACTACATTTTGAAGCTTTGGCATCCAACTAACAGGTACTCTTGCAAGAGTAAAGAGATATCCTGAAGTGGATCTCCTTTTTTTCCAAGTCACCTTCAAAATATGAATCTACATAACCGCAAATGCTCTTTACTATTTTTCATGTATCTACTGACAACACCAACTACATGTGAAATATATGGTCTATTAGTCACCATCACATACATCAAACTTCCTACTGCTTTAGAATATGGTACACGAGATATATAATCCTTTTCTTCATCATTACTAGGGAACAAACCTGAATAAATATTGAAATGGGAAGCCAAAGGGATCTGTACGAGTTTCACCTTATTCATACCGAATCTCATAAGTATTGTCTCCACATAATTTTGTTGTGATAACAACATCTTACCATTTTTTCTATCTGTGTGTATCTCCATGACTAAGATTTCTTTTACAGCTCCTAGATCCTTCACATCAAACACCCTAGCCAACAGAGCCTTTAACCTGTTGATTTTGACCATGTTGTTTCTTTCGACATTTATCTCGTCAACATATAACACCAAAATAATGAATATTCCATTTTCCAACTTTTTAAAGTAAACACAGTGGTCATATTCACTTCTTGTAAAATTTAGGCTCACCATGAAGGAATCAAACTTCTTGTACCATTTCTTGGGAGACTACCTCAGGCCATTCAATGAATTCTTGAGTTTGTAAACAAACCTCTTATTGTGATCATTAAAAAACCCTTTTGGTTGTTCCATATATATATATATATCCTCATTCAAATCGCCATGTATAAATGTTTTTTTAACATATAATTTCTCTAACTCAAGATCAAGTAAAACAACTAGTGCTAACACAACACGATGTGAAACAAGCTTCACAATTGGTGAAAATATTTCATGAAAATCAATACCTTCCTTTTGAGAATACCCATTTGCTAACAGTCTTGCTTTATATCTTTCAACTTTATCATCAACACCCCTTTTCATTTTGTAGATCGACTTGCAGATGACAACCTTCCTGTCCTTTTTAAGTTCTACGAGATCCCATGTTTTATTCATCTCTAAGACATTCATTTTTTCTTTCATAACTTCTTTCTATTGAGCACTTTCATATACCTTAATTGCTTCTAGATAACAACTAGGTTCTCCATCAATAGAAACCAAAGCCACAAATGAAACATAATCATCATACCTTGTAGGAGGATTCTTGACCCGTGTAGATCTCCTTAGAAATGGTTAAGGCATATCCTCAATTTCCTAGATATTTTTTGCATCTTCATATTCTTCTTCTGGAACTTCTTCACATTCCTCCTTTTCTGAAGATGGCTAAGTTTCCAACTGAATTTGATGAACTTGCGGTGCCTTTTCTTGTCTCACTTCAACATCTACCAGATCTAATTTTGTGAGTGAGGATTCATCAAATACTACATCTCTACTTATCTCTTTGATCTAGGATATAACTTAGAACATTGATATTTAGAAACAAGAGCATAAGAATCACAACCAAATATTCTCATATTTGAATAATCACACGAATGATTTGTCCATACCTCTTCAAGAATCTTATAGTTTATTGCAGTTCATGGTGACCAATTTATCAGACAACATGTTGTAGGAACTACTTCTTCCCATAATTCTTGTTGTGACTTGGCATTACTGAGCATGCTCCTTGTTGTCTCTATAAGAGTCATATTCGTGCATTCAACAACACCATTTTTATAAGGAGTATAAAACATGGTATTATGTATTTCGATCCCAACTTCCTTGCAATAGTTTTAAAATTCCACAAATGTGAACTCACCTCCATTATATATTCTTAAACACTTGATTGACCTGTCAGTACACTTTTCAACCAAAGCTATGAATTTCTTAAATTAAATGCATCAAATCTTATTTTAAGAAAATAGACCCAAACCTTTCTAGAGTAATCATCTATAAATGTCACAAAATATGATGATCCTCCAAAAGAAACCACAGGAGATGGTCTCCAAACATCCGAATGAATGTAATAAAGGATACCTTTGTTTATATGTCTTCCTATTTTAAGCTTATGTCTACATTTGTTTCCAAAGACACAATACTTGCATAAATTCAAATTCAGAAACTTTAAACTTGGAAGTGACTTACGATCAACTAGTACCTTAAGTCCTTTCTTGCTCATATGACCCAAACATTGATGCCATAAATGAACAGAGTCACTTGCACCTTCATATGCTACCACTACTTGATTTATTTTTGTCCTTCCTTCAATCTAATAAAGGTTCCTAATCCTCTTTTCCTTCATGAATACTAAGATGGCTTTGGACATCTTCAATACTCCACCTTGCACCTTCAGATGCTACCACTGCTTGATTTATTTTTTTCCTTACTTCAAGTTGATAAAGGTTCTTGATCCTCATTTCCTTCATGACTACTAATATGCCTTTGGACATCTTCAATACTCCACCTTGAGTTGTACACCTATAGCTAGAAGAATCTAGAACTCCCAAAGATATCAAGTTATTTCTAAGTTCAGGTACATGCATTACATATGTCAATGTTCTTATACAACCATCATATATTTTAATCTAGACATTACCAACCCCAACAATTTTACAGGAAAAATCATTTCCCATAAAAATAACACCATCATCAATAGGTTGGTAAATTCAAAACCAAATTCTATGAAGACACATTTGGTTGGATGCACTAGAATCTAACAACCAATGTTGATGTTAATGTGAAACATCACAAGTAGACAATACCTCATCAACCATACTTGAACTTGAACCTAAACTTGTTTCATCTAAATTAGCTTCCTTTGCATCCTTTATGGAGTCCTCTTTTTATGCATTTTGTCTTTTCCAACAATCCTTCTTGAGATGTCCTGATTTTCTATAGAACCAACATTTATATTTACTCTTCTTGCCTTTTGACTTAGTCCTTGATGTACTCCTTTGATATTTCCATCTTTTTGTAGATCAAAATCTGAACACCATTGATTATATTGTTGAGTTATATTTTCCAGACCTTCGCCTCATTTGCTTAGCCAACAGAGCTTGCACAACAATGTCATAATCAATGGCATCTGCTGATCTAAAAATGGGAGAGTACTTAATGAAATTTTTCAATCAAGAACCATTTTCTAACGATGTATTTTCATATGGATTAAAGGGCATATGAATCCATGATTAACCATACCTGTAAAAACCAATACATGACACGCATGAACTTAAAATGGAATAAAGCACATGAAACGACAACTGAGAGAAACAATCAATGTTGGTAATGGAGTTCACCCCTCTTGGGCTACGTCTCTAGAACTGCTTCAATTGGAATACAGATCTCTTTCATTCCTTCTTCAAAATATGTTGGGACCTTCTCATGAGTGATTACATAAGGGATGTCTTATCCTTAAGTGAGGATTCAAGAAGACTGCTCACACTCATACCTCTCCATACATAAAGAAGGATAATACCTTACATGAATAAGTCTCTCAAAACCTAGGATCAATAACACTATGGCTTTCTAAATCCACTCATTAACTCTCCATTAATCTCCTCTTACTCTCGCCTTCTTTACAAAGGGCTCACATAAGTCATTATATAGTTTTTCCTCACTTTCTCTTAAGAAAGAGCATTAACTCCTAGATGCACAAGAATAAGATCTAATTACAAAAGAGGAAAACCAAGATTCATGAATGTAGGATCTTAAACTATCTTCAAGTACATAAAGGGAAAAGTTTCAAAACCACCCAAAGACTCCTCATCCCTGTCCTTGATTTTCTCAACCTAAAATTGAGAATAATGGCAAATTGGTGTGAGGTGGTTTTTCACATAAAAAAAAATTTCCAAATTATAATCTAATGAAAAATACGTGAGTCTAATTTCCCTCACAAGTATTAATCATTTTACATCAATAATGAATAATAATGTATGAGTTTTTAAAAAGATCATAAAGAATAAGTAATATGCATGAGCATCTCATAAAGCATAAGAATCATGAGACCCTTTCCTCACAAAGCATTAATAAAATGCATGAGAAATATAAACTCAAAACATATAAGTTTACCACCTTGACCACTCTGCAAATTAACTTGGTGAACACAGTAAGGTCCTTCCCTGTGTCGAAATCTGTCTCGATCATGCCTCCCCAGAAAGAAACTTTTGGTCTCCAAAAGTATCAACTCTATCTATATGCAAATGTCATCAAAAGCGCATTCTTTCAAGACTCCTTCACATGTGTACTTTAGAATCAGAATGCAAAGCCGACACTCACAACCATTTCAAAGAAAATGCTTGGAAAGGAACATCTCTTGTCTCCTTCACCTCTGTTCTTCGGAGCTGAAATGTTGAATCCCACCTTCATAATATTGCAACCTGTAGTTGATGACCTGTACTTTAATATTTGGAGTAGCTTACATGGAAAGATTTTATTGAAGGACCAGATGCTGTCACTGAGAGGAGGGGGTGAATAAGTGACACAACAATTTTATCAATTTTTATTTTAATGCAAAAAATATTTTATCGTGGAACCCAATTGGGAAAACCACAAACATGTTAGAAAAATAGGACCGTGGAGCAATAAAATAAAACAAATGCAGAAACAAAACACAAAA
>SNQJ01S0017779.1:171526-182641 GCA_010110895.2 Picea sitchensis | reverse complement strand
GCTTCTTTGCTACTCCACTCAATGGTAGGAATAGATCCTTCTGATATAAATAGTCTTCCATCTGCATCTTCCATAACTGGTAGTTTTGGCCGTTAAATTTCTCGACCCTAAACTTTCCATCTTCCGACATTTCTCCCACTCGACCCAGGAACCCTCTTTTCCTGCGAGTTACCTTATGCTCTGATACCAGTTGTTAGAAAAAACAAGACCGCGGAGCAATAAAATAAAACAAATGCAGAAACAAAACACAAAAGACACACAATACAAGAGAGACACAGATTTACGTGGTTCACCCAGTGTGGGCTACATCCACCAGAGAAATTGCCAGGTCCTTTATTATTATCCAACAAATGAAGGGATACAACCTACAACAAAACCCATTGTAACTTCCTCTTCTTTCTCTCACAGTCTCCTCTCTCAGAATATAATATTCACCATCATCCATAGCCACAATACATTTCCCTCATAAAAGAGGGTTGCCTTCTAGGGAAAAAAACCCTAACATAATCTCTATCGTTAGATCTGCGACCTTATAATGAACAGTCTAGATTTACAATGAAATTACAATATACTTTTACAAGGCAATTTTTGCTTCAGGGGCTTCGCCCCCGAACCCCCGCTGGCGGCCCACTTTCCCCCGGACCCCGCAGAGGGGGTACCCCCGCTCTGCACTCTCCCACGTGGAAGAGTGTACATACTTTTGGGGTGTAAATACTTCATGGGGTATAAACATGGTTGATAGCAAGGACCTCTGAATTAGGAAGATAACCAGGCTCCACAACCAACAAAACACTTTTCTATTAACTGCAAAATTTTGTTTTACAAGTTACATAGAAGGAAGATGTTCTTCCTCTTCAATCAACACCCACTGATTAGAATGCACCCACACCCTTATTCGCCATCACCAAATGGTAGGAGGTTACAACCCCCTATTTAGTCAACTAAAACTAACCAGGAAGCACCTACTTCCCTGCAGGCTCCAACCTGCCCTTGCACCACCCAACCACCCTTAAGTTTTGAATCTAGAAAAATTTTGTATCATGTCTTGACTGCTCCTCTCTCTGCTTCTGTCATTTAATCTTCAATGTATTTGCTGTAGTCCAGTAAAGGTATTCTTTTTCAAACACTGTATTGCATAACTATTGCTTTATCTCCTTCTGTTCTTAATCTTCAATAATACATTGACAGACACCCAATTCCAATTCACATCTCAAGAAATTTATAATCCTTTAAACTTTTCAACACAACTCTTCATAAAAAACATGTATGTTCATTAAATATTACATAATCCTTGTTTTTATGTAACATAGTCATTAACATGACTTTTCATAACCACACATCATTTTAACAACCATCTGACCTGTTTTTCATAAATCGATCACAGGTTTGGATCGATTTCTTTTATAACTCGATTCCATATCTCTGCTAATATTCAGAAACCAAGTTCTACAGAGGCTCTTCCTTCAACCCATTTACATGTGACCACACACGCAGAACCACGAGCTTATTAATTTAAGAACTGTCTCTTCTTTCACCCTTTTCCTTTTATCCCTGATATGTCCAGTGATGGGACCATGTTCTTCGGTACTTCGTCCTTCAAGACATTAGGCCTTTGAAACCATTCAAATCTCTTGAATCAAATTCCATCGAAACAGATCGATCAGTCAACATTCGTTCTTTTGTTATTTGGATGATCCTATCTTGTCTAAAGGTTTCGAACAAATCGACGATCATGAATTAATATACAACTAAGTGAACGGTTCACGTTTATTTCGGGAATTCAGGGATTCGGGGGTTTGGACAATCGCTCTTCCAATTTATTCCGGAGTGATCACCTGCTAAATAAGTCATAAAACGTCGGAGAACTTTTGTTGTCAATTGACACTTCCACTAACGCTATCCTTCCACTGTATTTGATCAATGGTCGATAACACTCCCTAAGTGTTCTTCATATCGAAAGACTCATGTCTACTTTAGGATTTTGACCTTCAGGACTTCGGGTGTTTGTTTGTGGTGAAACTCCCAACGTGAAAACTCCCAGAGTGTCATAAATTGTTGACTTCACTTGTTTACATGGGACTGACTGAATGGCTTCCACATGTCACTTGGATTCATGGATTACATATTCCTAAAGAATCTATGAGACTTTGGTATTTTTCATCATTTGATTATGCCATGTGTCCTTGTGTAGATCTCTTCATGTGGCACATGTTCTTCTCCTTGATCTATTGGTTAGGATACTTCCCAAAGTGTTCCTTTGATCAAACAACTCATGTCCACTTCGAGACTTCAGCCTTTGGGACTTCAGGTAATTCGATTTATCCACTTCCCAATTCTCTTGAAGTGTAACCCTCGAGTAACTTGACTTTATCCAATGGACATTATTTACCTCGAAAAAGGCTTAACACGATCCAACGACTGTCGGGAATTTGACTATTCAGGATCTCAGGCCTTTGGCCTTGATTATCATATCCTTCTACCTTCCTCAATCTGATGATCAGGATATCTTCCAAAGTGTTTTCTCAGATCAAACGTCTTACATCTATTTTGGGACATTTGTGGCTTACTTTGTCCTTCCACTAAACATGATCTAACGGTCCTGAACGCCCCGAAGTGTTCTTCATATTGGATGGTTCACATTTACTTTGGGACATTGGCCTTTGGGTTATATTACTTGTTCTCAACACTTTTCTCCCGAAGTGGTCAACGATGAAGTTGACCACTACTACCATGGAATGCTCTGAATAGATCAGATGGTCCTCATTTACTTTGTGACTTCATATTGGATGGAATTCATCTTTTCTTATCCAATCCTTCCACTTAACTTGATCCAACGGTCGATCTGGATTGAGGAACTGTAACTTGCATGTGGTTTAGTTCATCACCCAAACACCGCAATCGAAGTTGTGTGATTGTTGGTGGGGCAATCACATTCGTCGATCTTTGAATCGATGAGATTTGACGGTCTAGACTAATTGCATGATTGGAAATAACGTGTAGTTTAATTCTCCCTTCATTCTACACAATACATCTCTACCCTTGATCTAGCACTTGTGTATCCAACAGTTACGCCTTAATTTGATCGTTTGGTGGATCAACCATAGTCATCGATCTTTGAGTCGATGATATCTGACAATCTAGACTAATTGCAGGATTGGAAATAGAGTGTAGTTTAATTCTCCCTTCACGCTCCGCAATCAATCCCTGCCCTTGATCTAGCACTTACGTATCCAACGATCCTGGTTTGTCCTTTGGGGATTTTGATAATGATCACATTTCTACACTGTTCTTTCCCTTCTTAACTTCATGTGCATCAATGTTGTTAACATCAATGACAATATGTCCAACATTTATAGCTACACTCTTGGTCAATTTTACAATGAATCGCCAAAATGGTGTAGAAAATCGCCTCAACCAACTATTTACATCATGATTACAAAGAAGCCAATGAAGGCTTAAGGCTCAAAAAAATGCCTCTCACTCTCCTCTCAAGAGTGGCTTAAATAGACATTACAATGCTTCATAATCATCATTTTTACAAGGCACTTTGATATACCAGAAGGTGCACAAATTAGGCAAAACCCTATGGTCCTATCTACCCATTACAAAAGGTCCAGTAATATATGCACTAGTGGTGCAAAAACCCCCACTACAAAATTATGTGCACTTCATATTCCCAACTCTTTTAAAGTCCATATATCGAACTCTAAGCAGAGGAAAAATTTCCAAATCCCCTTGATTTCCTTTGATCCATCATGTGGCAATTATGGGTAGTATAATGAAGGTATATGCCTTCATTTACTTTGACATCTCCTTGTACAAAGGTTCACATGGAAATTACATGATTCAATAGGAAACAAAATCCTTTACATGGCCCATACATCAAAATTCAAGGTATCTCTCATGCAAAATATGATGCCAAATAAATGTGCTATGGCCAAACTATGGCCCTTCCATGGTAATTACATCAAATTGGAAGGCAATTTTTATGTGTAAAAATGATGCACAAAAGGGAAACATATATGGTTTTCAAACCCCCCTTTCACATATCATTCTCAATATTCCTTTGATGGTCATTAGGTATGAGAACTTGTTTTTTAGCAACAATAGGCCTATATAACACAAAACTATAATATAAAAATTCACCTAGAAAGGCACACCAAATTAAAATTGCTTAAATACCATGAGTTTGAATTTCATCAAGTGCTATATCCATGTGACATAGGACCATGGTCTTGCGCCTTTGGTGGCTCTCGACCCTTGGTTCCATGGGAAACTATCGGTGCTCTTCAACAAAACCCAAGCTTCATCTCCTTGACATAAACTCTCGTGGTTGATGCTCCAACAAAGAACCCCATGTGATCTCCACTTTTTGGAGTTGGGCATGTCTGGTGGAGAGGCATGGAACAATGCCAACTCTCGGTCCTGTCAAGCCTAATTGTATGTGAGGGAGAGGTAGGTAGAATACCATTGACAGAATCAGACGTCGAGCATGCACTCATTTTGTGAGGCTAATACAAAGAAAATGTCATTTTGTTGCCTCCAATTGGTCGTGTTGCCCACAATGGAAGTTTTTCCATTATCACCATTATGCGCATAATCTTGGAGAGGCTTGGGGATATGTCTCTTCCCCTCTCTATCCCTCCACTGCCGAATGATGTATATTTTTCCTCCTTGAAGCCCACAACACAATCTATCAATTTCATTCGATTTTGTGCCCAAGTTGCATATCTTCTCCAACAATTGTCAAAGGGTTTGGAGTTTCTTCTATTTGAATAACACAAGGAGGCTTGAAACAATAGTGAAACAAAAACCAATGGCATTCATGCTGCTCCATCGATCAAAGAGTGATATGTTAAAGGATGCATGAGATGTTAAATTCTTGCAACCCATCAATTGTCTTGGCAATTCGAGGAAAACTACAAGAACTGGGTGATTTTCACTTGATGGAACATAGACCAAAATCTCCTTGATAATCCCAAAAATTCAAGTGACCGAACACATAAGTTAATTTTCCTGGACTGGTATTGCAAAACGGGGAACAAACCTGCCACAAAGATAGGTACGAAAACTAGGGATTTGTCAATAACTCCATGACTTCGAGCGGAGTTTTATCTTTCCAGTAACCTGCCACTAGAATGTTGACAGAGCGCAAATGGCGTATTCGATACCCATCCTCTGAAACATGGAGACCTCTTCCTGCGCCTGGAGATTGGAAAGATTATTCTTTCATAGACCTGGTACGTGCATGGCTTATCCAAATCGACCGATAAGATGTTCCTATTTAAAATAGGATCACCATCAATCCATTCTATGATCGATGGTCGATCTATCACACATAAGAATCTGTTGCAACAGATTTCAATGATTTTCCACTATGACAGAGAAATCACTCTTTTCATGCAGAAATTCAGGCCCGACGATGGATCAAATCCTGAATTTCGTGCTTTTGTGATCTGTATAACCAAAAATGAATTTTGTTTCACTGAATTCAAACTATAAATCGTGGTTGCCACATTGTACTGCGTGTGAGGTCTCATTCTTCAGATCAGTGTGCCCAACAAATCACACATTCTACATGGAAAATATCCCTATGATCTAAAAAAAAATCCTTAGATTGTTACAACACCTACATTCATCCTCCAAAGTATTGACATGGGATTTGTGCACATCAAAATATACTGAAACAAAGGTGGTTCTTCTTGATCGCTGACAATAGAATAAAAATATTAGTATTGCAGTATCTCTCACATTTGAATCACAGAGATATCATGGAAACCCTTGTGATGGGTAATCGATCCACATCAATGCAATAGATCCCAATAGATTGTTGTTTACATGTGTATTGGGCCCATTGTTGATGAGAAGATCAGATTGCTAGTCCTTATTAGTGTGTGCCTTGAAGACAGACGAATGCAATGTGATTTGTTTGTGTCAATTGCTGACAATCACATCCATAGACCATCCAATACCCTTAATCGTCAACGATGTGAACGTGTGGACTTGATAAAAAAATAGGTAATGACAATCCAGTTTGGCCTTATGTCATCCATGGGCACTATGCCGATCCAGGTGATGGTGTGACACTCTAGTCAGGATATTTGAATGTTTCGATGGTTCGACTGGACATTCCCTTGGGGAAAATAAACTTGGAAATATTTTGAAACAAGGTAGGTGTTGGTCACTATAATTTCTTATTAATTAAAACAATCAAGTGTCACATGAATTGTCAACACAGGGAAGTCTATTTATTTCAAAGGAAATCACACACTGTATATGCTCAATCTCAAAATCAATCCAAAGTTGTAGTAAAATTAATCACACCTTGCTTTGAACAGACTGAAGTTCTACTCTGAATTACATTAAAAGCAATCTATCTATTGCATAGTTTAAGATTCAAAAAGGAATAATTATGAGAAGAATCCTGGATTACATTAAGAAAAATCAACCTAGGAAAAAGGAACCTTTCAGCATATTGCAAAGAAGACTAACTATTCTGTAACAGAGAACATGACCCTATTCCCCAAAGTAGGAATCTTCAGCACCTGTCTTTGACTATCACACTTTCATAAACTCATTCTGCAAACAAAATTACCAATAAAAAATGATTAACAATTATCTAGGAATGAATTGTATCAAAACGATGTAACAATCAGTGGAAACAAAGTTTCAGCAAAACAGAGTTTCAACAAGGTATAGATAAAAACAACACTACACACTACATAAACTAATGGGTGAATATCGTGAAGAAGGTGGGCCCTTTCCTTCTCACAAGATTCCCTAGAAATAAAAGGAATTAAGAAGGAATGGTCAGAATGATCTTTTATTCATCTGTCAAATGTAACAAGTTACAATATCCAAAGTGAACACACTCCTTCTCTATAATTAGCCTCTAGCTAAGCATTTTTCCCTTCCAATGTTGATTTTCCCCTTATTTAAAGAGGAGAATCCTCTTAATTCAATTAAGCATAAAATTACATGTGTACGTGCAAATCCTATTCTTAGTCTGATCTAATATTCTATGCTGGAATAGGATATTTTGATCTCCCATAGAAAAATGTTGTTATAGTGGTTGGAATGGTGCTATCTTGAGGTACAACTGTTGCGGTCAGTGTAACAACTTATTTACTTATCTTTTCTTATTACTACTGTATGTGAAACACTGTTTCAGCATCGCAAATCACAGACTATTTGAGCAATGGGATTTGCGTCCTGTTTGATTGTTTAAGCAACGTGGTCTTCAAGCAGTAGAGATGGTTGTAATGGTGTTGGCTTAAGGTACGGTTGTTGCAGCCAGTGTAATAGCTCCTTCTTGTCACTGTTGTATGTGAAATGTTGTTTCAGCATCGCAAATCACAGACTATTTCAGCAACGGGATTTGCGTACTGTTGACTGTTTCAACAACGTGGTCTTCAAGCAACAATAGTATATTAAGTGCAGTTCAAACTATTTCAGCAACTATATATTTCTGATTAATGGCTAAGTATGAGAGTAATGTAAAATTACATGTAAAACAAATGAAACATATAGCAAGGATAAGAAACGTTATAGACCTTTGGAGAAATAGGTTAAGGTGATAATGTAAGATTAAATATGAGTGAGAAAAGGATGTAATGATAGAAAAAAGTATGAGAAAAAAGGTACATTACAGGGTCCTAACATCCCCCCCAACTAAAAAGGTTGCATATCCTTAGGCAACTTCAATCTGAATCAGAATCCGAAAACCGACTCTAGGCGTGCAAATTACTTAAGCAGTAGCTATGGAAAGTATTGTCTGTTGGAGCTCTGAATCCTTGAACACGTTGTAGCCTTTGGTAGGTTGTTGCTTCAACATTCTTGGGCAACTTATGATGAACATGATACTTCTCTGCTGGCATCCATAGAATGGGAAAAAGGAACTGATAACCTATCCAATGTTCAACACATTGTTGG
This sequence comes from Picea sitchensis, assembly GCA_010110895.2. NCBI lineage: Eukaryota > Viridiplantae > Streptophyta > Pinopsida > Pinales > Pinaceae > Picea > Picea sitchensis. The sequence continues at coordinate 174,709 of SNQJ01S0017779.1, read as the reverse complement.
ACACATTTGATGTAACTCGATACCCAGGAGATTGTTGTCTCAAGATTGGTAGGACTAAAGGGATTGTGCCCCTTCCTTTTCTCAGAAGATTGTTTTCAAAATGTGTTATTTGATTTCAGGGTGATAGTCTCTGTGGATTTAATAAACTGTTGACAATCCTGAAGTACTGTTGCCTGTAGTTATCATATATATTGGTTCATCCCTGGTTTCTTCAAAAATTGATAATATTCTGCAACAAAGGTGGCAGCGTTCTATGGTTCTGGCCGTATCCAGAGGATACGGTTATCTTCATTGTGCTTGGTAGCTAGAAAATCATTCTGCCACGTAATCTGGTTGGTAAAGAAGGAGACAAGTGCCTGAATCTGGATATCACCAACAAGAGGGTTAAGGTTAAGTTGTCTGTTCTCAGGAATGGCTTCATTATGAAGATATACTTCACATAATAGATGCTGATCAATAGTAGAGGCTTCTGCAAAAGTTTGAACAAAATCTTCTGGTTTGAGCACTGCATAGGGTCTTCCTTCTTTGATTGATTTAATCTGAAAAAATGTAAGTTGTTCTATAAGGAAAAGAGAGTAATTTGAGGATGGTTTCCTAGCAGCCAACAATTTTTGTACCAAATCAAACATTAGGAGCAATTTTCCTTTTAACTCTTCATTCTGCTTCTTATGGGCATGAGATTCTTGGTGTGTTTGCTTCAAAGCTTCCCAGTTTGAATAGATGTGGTTCAGCCAAAGTAGTATGTGTTCCTGCAAACTTTTGTCCTGTGTAATAATAGACTCCTTTTTCCATTTGTCCATTATTTCCTGCTCATTCCATGGTTGAGTTTGTGTTTCAGCATCACAAGTGGTAGGCTGAGGTAGGGTCTGAGTGGCTTGTTCCACAAGAGTGGCGGTACTGATATTGCTAGGAGGGGAAGATTCATCAATAGGCAGAGTTTGTGTTTCATCATCGTCAGTGGTAGGCCGCGGTAGAGTCTGAGTGGCTTGTTCCACAAAAGTAGGGGTAGATTTATCAATAGGCAGAGTTTGAGCAACTTTACTAATAAAAACAGGGGCTTCTGATTTAATAGTTGTTGTAGGCCAAGGTTCCTGTAGATTAACTTTTCTTTTTGGAATTTTTGAAGGTCCTACTAGTTCTTGTGTAATAGTAGGGCATTAATCTTTTTTAACTGCAAAAGTTGTAGGGGCAGGGGAGGCTCCAGGTATTGGGATTTGAACCACTTTGTAGCCTGCTTTATCATAAATATCCCCACATTGGCTGCACATATAGTCTCTATACTGATCATCTTTTGTGTTTTTCTTTGCCATGGCCACTACGCGAGCTAAGGTATACAAATTAAGTTCCCTGTCATAGGCTTCCTTTGCCATTACCATCTCTTTCTTGTAAGCTTCCAGTTCTGATCTTAGAAACTCATTCTCTTGTAAGAGATAAGCTATTGTTGGTTCTGGTTGTTGATCTATCATCGGTGTATCAAGAGGGGTGACTCATTTTTGTGTAATAGTCACAGCCTCAGTAGCTAGTTCTTGTGGAGTGGCTACAAAATCAACAACTGATTCTTGTGTTTCAGCTACTTGATGAAAAGAAAATAGTGTTTCAGCACCCTGGGCATGTGATTCTTGAACTTTAGGAATAAAGTCAGCAGCTGGTTCTTGTGTTTCAGCTATAGTTGGTTCTTGTGTGACAGTTATAGCTGGTTCTTGTGTTTCAACTACTGAATGAGTAGCTGGTACTTGTGTGACAGCTACTATTGCAACACCCTGGGCATCTGATTCTTGTATTTCAGGAATGAAGTTAGCAGTTGGTTCTTGTGTTTCAGTTGTAGCTAGTTCTTGTGTAACAGCTATAGCTGGTTCTTGTGTTTCAGCTGTAGCTAGTTCTTGTGTAACAGCTATAGCTAGTTCTTGTGTTTCAACTAATGAATGAGTAGTTGGTTCTTTTGTGACAGCTACTTGATGTAAATAAAATGATTTCGCAGAATCTTGGGCTTCTGGTTCTTGTGTTTCAGTGCCCGTGGGTTGAACAGGTAAAAATTCCAGGATTTGGGAGGGTAGAGGTGTATGGGTTTTTAGGAAAATGGGTTGGGGGTTTAGGGCAGTGGTAGTAGATGCTTCTTTGGTTGAAGCCCTCATTCATTTTTTATGTAAAAAGGAAGGAAAAGTAGTAGTTTGCTTATTTCTTTTGCATGTGGGTTTTTCCTCAGTGATGGGGCAGGGAGGGTTACCAGGTTTATCTGCTTCAGAATCATTGCTAAGGATATGAATAGTAGGGGTAGATGATTCTTGTAAATTGTGGGGTGGATTTGGTATGGTAGGAGGGTTAATTGGATCAATTGGGTCTGTAGTCGGATTAATAGGTATTTCCAGAAAGTCGGGAAGGTTTTGTGGTTCCTCTTCATGAGGATTCTCAGGATGCTCAACAGCTACCTGAGGGTTTATCGGTGGGTTGTTTAGGAGAGGGTTTTGTTGGGTAAAACCCTTTTGGATGAGTAATTGAATGAGATGATGATGGGTGAGGGAAAGGGATGGATTTTTAGCATGTTTACAATAATGCGACATATTTCTAAGACATCCGAGCAGATAGTAAGGAATGTTGACTAGTCTAGCATGTCGTAAATGAGATAACAGGACAAAGTCGAATGATAAACTACCTGGTATCGGCCTTCACAGGTAAGGTAGTGCTTGAAAAACTCTACAACTTTCAGCCAAGGAGGCGACAGCGATCTAAGTTGAACACCCCAGCCTTTAGGCTCAACTTGTTCCCCTGAAAAGAGAAAATCCTACTGGGCATTAACGATAATGTGTTTGCGGCTGAACCAGTGAATGCCAGTGACAGGAAGACCCGAAACCTGTGTGATATCATCCTCTATGACTGGAATCCAAACCCCTTGAACAATAGAATGGTATTGTTGAATATTCCGAGCAAATTGAAGAACCTGTTGTTGATCAAATCCCTGGAGCCTCTAAAAATAACCCAGCCAACCTGCCTGCTGAAAGATTTGGTAGACTTCTGGATACAATTCTAGCAGGGTTGTCGTGGCGAGTTTGTATCATATAACAGGACCTCCCATAGCTATTCAGACCAATAGAATGCACAGTCAGAGAGTCAAGTAACCGCACCCGAACAGAGTAAGTTTTGCGGATGAAGGCATGCAAATGATTGTGAAGAAAAAAAAAAAACTGA
>SNQJ01S0017779.1:157349-168534 GCA_010110895.2 Picea sitchensis | reverse complement strand
CATCAGGATCTTCAGAAGATAAACCATGAAAGTTAGGTAAAGCTGAAAGTGGAATATTCTTCATGGGAGCTACTCCTCTAGGAAGATCACCAATAGGAAATCCTAAGGTAGAAAAAGAGTTTTCATCGTTTACCTCTCCTTCAATACCTACATGTTCTTCATGGTGCAGTTCTTCATTATATCCATCCATGGTTTCTTCTGCTTGTTTCCCTACTGCACTTGCTCGATCCTCAATGTTGTCTACTGTTTTTTCAACTGTCTTTGTTTCAATTTTTCTTGAAAGGAAGGTTGAGGATTTGGTTTTCGAGAGCTTGGTCGTTGAGGAACAACAGATTCAGATTTTGATATAATCTGGTCGATAAAAGTCTTTCTTCCTCCTCTTCCTCTGCCCCTGCCACCTATAGGGTTAGTTTCCTTGGGGGGTCTACATCCTCTCATGCAATCTATACATCTTAAAGAAAAACGTAAATGCATTTGAAATCTATAATTTCCTTCCTCGACAACGACACCAAAATGTTGGTCACTATAATTGCTTATTAATTAAAACAATCAAGTGTCACATGAATTGTCAACCCAGAGAAGTCTGTTTATTTCAAAGGCAATCACACACTGTATATGCTCAATCTCAAAAGCAATCCAAAGTTGTAGTAAAACTAATCACACCTTGCTTTGAACAGACTGAAGTTCTACTCTGAATTACAGTAAAAGAAATCTATCTATTGCAAAGTTTAAGATTCAAAAAGGAATAATTATCAAAAGAATCCTGGATTACATTAAGAAAAATCAAACTAGGAAAAAGGAACTTTCAACATACTGCAAAGAAGACTAACTATTCTATAACAGAGAACAGGACCCTATTCCCTAAAGTAGGAATCTTCAGCACCTGTCTCTAACTATCACACTTTCATAAACTCATTCTGCAAACAGAATTACCAATAAAAAATGATTAACAATTACCTAGGAATGAATTGTATGAAAACGATGTAACAATCATTGGAAACAGAGTTTCAACAACACAGAGTTTTAACAAGGTATAGAGAAAAACAACACTACACACTACAGAAACTAATGGGTGAATCTTGTGAAGAAGGTGGGCCCTTTCCTTCTCACAAGATTCCCCATAAATAAAAGGAATTAAGAAGGAATGCTCAAAATGATCTTTTATTCATCTGTCAAATCTAACAAGTTACAATATCCAAAGTGAACATGCTCCTTCTCTGTAATTAGCCTCTAGCTAAGCCTTTTTCCCTTCCAATGCTAATTTTCCCCTTATTTAAAGAGGAGAATCCTCTTAATGCAATTAAGCATAAAATTACATGTGTATGTGCAAATATTTTTCTTAGTCTGATCTAATCTTCTATGCTGGAATAGGATATTTTGATCTCTCGTAGAAAAATGCTATTACAGTGGTTGGAATGGTGCTGGTTTGAGGTACAACTGTTGCGGCCAGTGTAACAACTTCTTTATTTATCTTTTCTTCTTACTACTATATGTGAAATACTTTTTCAGCATCACAAATCACAGATTGTTTCAGCAATGGGATTTGCATCCTATTTGACTGTTTCAACAACGTGGTCTTTAAGTAGCAGTGATGGTTGTAATGGTGTTGGCTTAAGGTATGATTGTTGCGGCTAGTGTAACATCTCCTTCTTGTTACTGCTGTATGTGAAATGTTGTTTCAGCATCGCAAATCACAGACTGTTTCAGCAACGTGATTTGTGTACTGTTGATTGTTTCAGCAACGTGGTCTTCAAGCAACAACAGTATATTAACTGCAGTTCAAACTATTTCAGTAACTATATATTTCTGATTAATGGCTAAGTATGAGAGTGATGTAAAATTACATGTAAAACAAATTAAACATATAGCAAGGAGAAGAAACGTTATATACCTTTGGATAAATAGGTTAAGGTGATAATGTAATCTTAAATATGAGTGGGAAAAGGATGTAATGATAGCAAAACGTATGAGCAAAAAGGTACATTATAGGGTCCTAACAACAGGTAGTCAAGAGAGGACGTCAATGACACTTAAAATAATGCACCGTATTGAAGCAAAAGAAATATCTTTGGATGTTGGAAAGATTTTCATTACGAGTACAAAACAAGAACATCGTTCATGATCCAGACAAGACATGCGATAACTGCTACTAAAAATCCACCAAAACCTGCATTCATATCCATAAGATTGTTACTCTTATTCTGCAATACCTACTGTGGTATTTTACTGTAAGAGTGATCCACTTCCATTATGAAACTCAGTGAAATAAATTGCATGGTGGTAGGAACACTGTGTACAATCCACTACAACAAGTGGTAAAATGAACGTTGAACAAAATAATGATATGCTTCATAGTTTCAATGTGAATAAGTGATCTTTATCAATGCTCCTCATACAAACGAATTTAGATTTCCTCCATTCTTTTTCAATCAATGGAAACAAGAAAAATGATTGGAGGTTCTACAATGTATGCTAATATTGGCTATGCAAGAATGATATCCATTCCTTACCCAACCAATCAAAAGTACCTTCTTTCTGCGATGACATTTCTTCGGAGACTAGAGCAGGAATATTGATCACATGCTCCACTATCTTTGTAGCCTCCGTATTTGTAGCTTTATCTTCGGTAAATTTCAGGATGTAACTTCCAGAACTTCTTCTCCCAATGGCCACTGATCTCACAATGAGTGCAATAGTTCCTTCTCTTTTCTTTTAACATAATCTCCTTGTCATGAAGACGTGAAAGAGTTTCCTTTGCTTTGTCCCACTTTCTGTGGGCATGCTTGTCTTCTCTACCCAAGTTTTCTTCTTGTGATCCTTGGCTACATCATGGTTAGAATACCTATGACCATAATCACCTTTCAAATATGTAAGAAAAGAATTGAAATGTCCTTTATACCTTCCTGAGTGGTTCTTTCTATGATGTGGATAAGTTCACTTGATTCTTTTCATGGAATCTGATGGTGAAGAGATGGTTTTTGCTTCAACAACCTTTGAGAATTCCCCATTCTCCTCCTTTCCATAAACTAAACCTACGAATCGTGGTATTTTTACCACCTCTAATGGCTGAGTGATTCCTTGGCCATGAATGCCAAGTCCACATTGTTGAGGAAAAGATATGAAATGATCTTGCTCAAGCATTTTCAGATTCTGCTTGGCTAAAGAAAAATAGACGGGAATATCACCCTATGTTTATAGCCAACAAAAATAACATCCTAACTCACAAGTATTAATTACAAGTTCTTAGGCTAGTCTTTTATCAGTAAAAAGCTTGTTGGAAATTTACTTTTTATGTAATTTTCTCAATATAAAAGTTGCTGAAATAAATAAAGCCAAAAGTAAAGATACCAAGATGATAATCAAGATAGATGAGACATAAAAAAATCCTTTATTTCTTTCCAATTCACCAAAGAGTCATTTTCTTTACAAAATCACATGCAAAAATCTTGGACCAAATTCAAAATTAGACATCCCCGATGGAACATATAAAAGGACCTCTGACAGAAAACAAAAAATTAACTCTAAAAGCTAGATCAACTTGCCACAGGTTTCTACCCACTCCACTCTGCACAATAGCCTTTATCAGTCATAAAAACTAATTCACAAACAAACAAGTCTACACACACTATCAAAGATAGATCAACACCTCTAAAAAACAAGTGTCTGAAAGATGTGATTCAACCCTAAATATTGCTATCGACAATAAGACCTTGCTATCATAAAAGAGAATTAGGCTTGTGATGAATATATGAATGAATGAAAAATGAACTATCTCAACATAAACTCAACGAGAAAACCTTAGTATGCTTCTGCTTCCATCTCCTTTTGTCCCTCCCTTTCCTTTTTCTTTTAAACAATTCATAATTGGTTGAAGTAGTTAAACCAACTTATTAGTTAAGTTAATTAAAAGACTCAACCAACTTTAGTTAGGGGTAAAAGTAATAATCATAATAAAGGTCATAAATAAATAATAACTCGTAGCTGGGACCCCTTGTGACTCCCTTTAGCTCATAACAATTATAACAATCATAACATAACTATTAGTCAATTAAAACACACTTCCTTGTGTCTACCATCCACGTATTTCATTTGACAATTTAGCCCATGACATTTGAAATTATTTCCAGAAATATTACTCATGTAACCAGAAAATAAAACATGTTGTCCAAAGTCTCCTGAAGTCATCTGTCATCAACAATAGATAAAAATAAAAACTCAAAAGCCATATTTCCCACTCTGTGATGCAATATTTCCTTGATTGCTGCTGTCACCCTTTGATTTTCCTGAATTTTCCTTCGGCTGTGTTGAGCCTTTAGGCCTAATCTCATTGATCACATGGGAACAACCATCCCTCAAATGCATCCGGGAAGACATAGATTTGTCAGAGTCATTGGAGGGCGAGGAAGGGGCAGTAGTGGCTTTTACTTTGTCAAGGGCATTGTGTGCCTGAGTTTTCAATCTCTTGGTAGCATGGGAGGATTACACTGGTGAGTGGGGAGAGGATTGGACAATATGGTTATTAGGTGGAGGAGTAGGAAAGGACAAGTTGGGCCAGCCACGATGTTGGGAGACTGTCGGGTGGAGAATCTCTTGCCATCCATCATTTTCAGGAACCTCGGGTTGCAATGAGACGTGAGCAGGCACAAGGATACTAGGGGCTTGCAGAAATTGGAAAGGAGGCCTTTCTGGCCTAGGTTGGACTACTCCCTGCCCAATCCAATTGAAAAATATGACCTAAAACAATTTTCCAAGCTCTTGTGAATCAACATCAAAATGTATGGAGAACCTAGGCCTTCTTGGGCCTCTTTTCCAAATACCTCTCCCTCTGTTTCCTCGGCCATGGCTACCTAGGATGAAAAAAACTCATTCTTACATGCATGATTGATTAACAAATAGTCTTTTAAATAACCATACATGACAACTCTTAAAAACATGAAATAGATTTGGCTCAACAATGTATCAGATTCATGCAATCCAATCCATACAAATTGTTTTATTGTTCATCAGTGTGCAGGGGGTGAATAAACGGTCCTGGGATATGTGAGGGGTTTGTATTAAGTGAAACATGATAATATGAGGGGGGGGAATATGATTAATACTCAAGGACAATAACAATCAACTGCAAATCAAAGAAAACAACATTGTAGCTCAACCAATACACTGTGGTTGCCAACTGTTTTAACACAAAATTTTTCTTGACAGTAATTAATTTTGGAACAGGGAGTAAAAAAAATGAATGTGGGAAAGTGATGGGGTTGTAATTACGAAAATTGAATTAATGATGGAGAATGAGAGAAGTTACTATTAACAAAATTAATAAAGTAATCCATATAGCCATTCTGTTAAAAGGAGATATGCCAATGAAACAATCATAACAATAACTATGTATTATCTAGTCCACTGTTCACCATCAAATGTCCACACAGTGTCATCACAAGACGTTATGCATTTTAGAAAATTTGTAAGGGAGTTATGTTCCTTTCATTTATCCAATTTGCATGTTATAACAATTCTCAATGTAAAATAGTAGCCATTTACACTCTCTTAACCATCAGAATCAATCACTGCCCACAAATTACTTCAATCAACAAATACACCCAAAAGTCATGTTTCAAAAATAACAATGAATTCATACTGTCATTGCAATCAGGCCTGTAATTTAAAATGAGACCATATTCATTAAACATATGTAGTGTATGGCCAAATAATCAAGATTAAAATTGTAGAAACCCAGATCATTATTTAAACAGATAGACAATCACCCACCATTCCAACACATGCTATGCACAGAATAATTCAATTATGAAAGTGTAATTTTGTCACTGTACAAGCCCAATTCAATGTGACCCTAACATGTTGGGATGCCCATCACGACGAGGTATCAACAACATGCCTATATTCATAAAACAAATAATCAAAATGTAAACACATCGTGCTTAAACTCTATGACTATCTCTGAGTGTGGAACCCAAACTATCCATATTACACACGATGCACAGCCACCCAAAACACTACAATGCAACATCCCCATTTTACAAAACCAAACACACAGTCATAGTAATAACTAGAACCATTGTGCTGAGCCATCAATCTAATAAAATATTGCTTCAATTTAATCAAACTGCAATCAACCATGATTTGTAAAACTTGGGCTTATGCAATCATAATGCATATGATGGATGGATTTTCTACAGTCATCCCAGTTGCAATAACCATTCGGCCCCAAAAGAAACTAACGGTTACCATGACTATTTATTCGTTGTGTAGAAACACCGCACACACAAACGTAGTATGTGTGAACAACATTAAGCAATTGTAATCAATGCCAAGGAAAAAATCCAGATAATCTTTAGCGCAAAAATACCATGATTGTGTATCAACCAATCAACCAAACATGTTGTGGAAACCCTGCATACCCATGCATCGACATGGAGGGAGGTTGTGACCTTCTCAAATAAAGCAATACTGGATTATCGAACATATGGAAATCAATTGTGTATCTAGACTACCCAATTAACAATGCAGGGTTATTCATTTTAATAATATAGGCAGTGACTAGATATCAAACCAACACAATCATCATATGTCAAATTGGGCGAGAATGTATCCCATTTTTTGTCAACAATACACAACCATTCAACAATAACCAAGTAGTAAAACTGACAAGCCACGTCGATGTTCTATGTCAACCCTCAGACCTATGGAGTTAAAGGTTTTCACTGTGACTAACACATAAAAAGATGAGCCAAGTCCCTTCAATGGTGAAAAATCTATGAGACCAACGGTGCATACATAGAGAAAAGCACAAATGTTTGTGGATAGATAACAAATCCTTAGACAAGAGGGCTACAACAGAAGAGCGAGGCTCCAACTCAGTCGGTAATTGTACTTAATGCACACAGGGTGTAACCCTCATGGCTCTTCAGTCAAACAACCACAAAATGGAGGTGAGGACAGGGCCGAGAAAGAATAGGAAAAACCATTTCGTGACTTTTAGTGGTGAAATCAACCAATTCCCAAGTGAACAAAACATAGTGACGCAGAGTGCCTCCAACCATTAAACCCATAAAAGCCAGAAAATGGACATAGTGATGGGAACGCGTGAGGATAGCCAACCAAGAAAAACCAAGAAAAACCCTTCAACTAAACCAACAAGGATCACAGAGAGCTCCTATGGATGCTAACATCCAGGATGGCCAAATACACTGTAACTTCAGATATTTATCACAGACAAAGCCACCAACAATTCATTCCAAAAACACAATTTTACATAGTTGCAGTACTTAAGGAAAACACAACCCATACATTCAAGCCTATATCCATTTCATAAACAGGGAATACTCATGGATGGCCAAAAAAATGCATACCTATGATCGAAGCACCTTAAAACATGAGATGGTCGAGCGGTTCCACTATGCTAGGAAATCAGAGCATAACCACAACACTAAGGATGAACAATATTCCGATTAGGGTGGTGGCCAACAAAGGAGTAAAGGTGATGTGCAGTAAATGTATGTCACCTCCATTCACAATCCATTTACTTCTTAGTACATGCCAACAAGACTTTCATTTACAGCATTAATCACATGTATCAAAATTATCACCCATCAATCACACGACCATATCATACTCTCAACTTATGCCACAAAACAAATCAACCATGTTCCATACAACAAATTGCATAAGTATTAGCAACCTTCACTTTGTCAAATGCGCCACCCACATCGTATCCTACCATATGGATAACCATTTACTTGCTAGCTAGGATTTAACCATAATCATTAAATAGTTCATGCATGTAGTATAGTATGTAGGATAGTTTAAATACTTCCCTTTGCAATTGTTGCATTGTTTCTTACCTCTTTCCAATTATTTGTATGTGTCATTGTTTTTTCCAACTACCTTTCATGTATTATTAGTAACATGTTTGTTGTGCAGGTGTCCCAAGAACAAATAGCAATGATACAAATTAATAGCATAGGCTGTAGTAACATAAGAACCAATACTTCATAAGTCCAATCCATAGCTAATAAAAACAAGATTCTCATCAACCATGTAAGGAGTGTCGAACATGAGAAAAAAAATCAAATAAGGACTAGACATGATCTCCAATCTACAAGGGGGTCCCACTTACTAGTATTATTTAGCTTTTATAATAATAGGCTTTAGCAACACTTTGCAGGCAAAACTTCGTTGATGATTTCAATTGTCAACAAACTGGCGAATCCACATGGAAATTTATTTTCAATAGATTTAAAACTCATAACTCATGGTTTCGTGGACCAAAAACAGCAGGTCAAGAAGATTATGCAACAGGGGGAGGTGAGAGGATTTAATGGAAATATGACCAGGAATCTGGGAATAATTCATGAAAAGTGTTAAGTATGAGGGGTTTCTACGACTCTATGCATAATCATTCGACCAGAATCTACTCTCAACTTTAAGGAGAAAAAATTTAGACTTGCTCTTAAAACCTCCATGGATGAAGAAATGGGAAGAAGAAGCGGAAGGTAACCAATTATTTACAAGACAACAATGGAAATATATAACAATTTCAAGGGTCTCTCAGAGGAGATATCATAACAGCTGTGTAAGCTTGATTGTTACTCACTAACAATGCTTCATAGGAGTGTTACTATGAAAGAATTGATCCAACATTTTATTTGGATCCAATTAACTAAAAGATTATGAAGACAAAATCATAACAGAAGTAAAAATGCAGAAATTAAAAAAAAAACAATAAAAGACAAAAATGAAGAAGGCGGGAATTTAATTTTTTTAACTCATAAAGTTGAAGTCAATAGAAAAAGAAGCACACAAAAAAATGAAAGCAGATCTAGGATACTAGTATACAGAAAATTCAGACAACATTAGAACTTTTCACGTTGGTCCCTCATAATATTTCAAGTGAGGGTTGTTAGCGTTGTAGGAAAACAATTTCTTTTGTAAATCCTTTAAAATGTAAGAGTTAGTATCTAAGAAGGAAATTCTTGTGTAATTATCAGTTCCTTGACACACACAATTATATCATCAAGATAGAGATGGAGACTGACCAATTCATCGGAAGCCATGTGCATAGGTCTCTTAAAAGCAGTAACTGTATCAAGTAAGCTAGAAAGATAGCATTGGTAAGACATAATAGTCCAATAAGTGATAAGAGTGGTTTCGTGAGCATCTGCCCCTTTTACCTTGATTTTATTGCAACAAAACAAAATGTCAAGTAAGGGCCCTAACTGTGAATCTATAACCTATTGCAGAAACATTTCCATATTGAGAGGAGGGAAAGGATTTCTCATAATCGCTTGCCTGAAAGTCTGAAGACTAATACAGGTTCTAATATTATTAGTGGTCCTCGAGGAAGGTTCCCAATTGGAAACCCATTTAGGGTGGACTGAAAAAAACATTCCATCCCTTAAGAAATCCCTCAAATCCCTTCAAAAGGTTTCTTTCTATGCAGAGTTAACAAGTCCTTGTTTTTTCCTAGATGGTTTCATAGTATGCTGAATAAGACCTTTATCAAAACCACGAAGATCCTCATTAAACCAAGAAAAAACATTTTGAAATCAACCAAGTAGCTCAACAGACCTCATCTCTTCTTTATTAGAACACTGAACATTTATTTTAACATTCGTTGAAGATCCAGGTGTCCTAATGTTCATGGAGATGGTTTCAACCACCTTCTTTCGTAACTCCTCTTCTTTCTATTTTTCTTTATTACTAGCATCACTCGATGAAAACGAACTCTCAAGAGGATTCAATCTCTCAGGAACCTCATTGTTTTCTATGGATAAACTTTCCTCATGCTTAAAAGGTTCATATTGGATGGAAGCACCAATGCTCTCATTGTTAGGGAGGGCCTGCCAAGATCCTACATTTCCATGGATATAAGAACAATATAGAGACTGAAAAGAACAGTCAGGCTTGTGAGGAAAAATTTGTTGATTAAGTGAAGATGCAAAGATAACTAATTAACCATACATTGCATTCAAATCCCTTCTAATACGAGTGATGTTGACAAATAAAAGGTTTGAGGTAAGTTCCCAAACAACTTGGGTGTATCATCCCATCAGCTTGTTTCTAGGAGAGTATATCTTACATATCAGGTTCACAACAAGCTCGGAATATCCAAAAACTAAAAGGTGACCACAACCAAGATTAAGGGCATTCTCAATTCTTAATAACAAAGCTTTGAATTCAGTGGCATTGTTTGTACAAGCAAACTCTAACCTGTAAGATAGATTACGAATTCTTCCTGCAGGGGAAACCAAGATAATGCCAACCCCATTACCCTCATTAGAGTGTGAAACATCAAAGTGCATTTGCCACATATCATTATCTAAATCAATTATTTCCAAAGGAATATTATCCTCTTCAACAAATATGGAATACACTCCTAGGTCTTCTTCGATATAGTTTACGCTATATTGTGGAACACTCTCTACGTAGGGTGAAATTCTACCCTCTCTAAGGACTATAATGTTCTTACCATTTTGAGGAATGGATAAATGTTTCTCGTCAAGTGATAGGTATCCACCTGTTAAGGCTTTCCAATCTCTCCCCAAGATAATTGAGTAATTTCTTACAGGCATATCAATCACCTGAATGCTGAGGGTTGTCCTTATCTCAGAATGAGCCCATAAAACCAAGGTTACATCCTTAATATCACCTATGGTTGTTTGTTGTAGACTATTATAGGAGAGAATGCTTCTGGCATTTTCATTTGTACAAGACAAGCTTAGCTCTTCCATAATAATATTCAACATCACACTTGGGCTCGAACTACCATCAATGAGGCAACAATGGGAAATCTTATCCATGATATTTACAGAAATATAAAAAGGGGGATTCTTTATAGGGTATATAAAGTTATGTACACCTACTTTATTTATAGAAGAATCCTCTTCGTTTACCTCTTCAGAAAGATTGTCTACAACGGAAGCTTTTCCTTCCATCAATTGTTTCATATGCATCTGTTGTTTAGGGATGACAACCATGTCTAGGAGGGTCGCATCTGCTTTGATGTGGGCCAATTGGTTCAAGATATTGTATTTAGAAGAGGGGTTATTCCTTGACTCTCGGGAACCTTAGGAACCTAGATATGTTAGAAAAACAGGACCGCGGAGCAATAAAATAAAACAAATGCAGAAACAAAAAACACAGAAGACACACAATAAAAGAGAGACAC
>SNQJ01S0017779.1:141514-152524 GCA_010110895.2 Picea sitchensis | reverse complement strand
AGGGGGTACCCCCCCTCTACACTCCCTCGCGTGGAAGAGTGTACATACTTCTGGGGTGTAAATACTTCATGGGGTATAGACATGGCTAAAAGCAAAGGACCTCTGCATCAGGATGATAATCAAGCTCCACAACCAACAAGATAGTTGTAACGAGCGAGGATGAGCTCGGGGTGGAATAAGTGGGGGAAGAATCAAATTTTCCCTTGGGAGCATAAGCTTTGTTTCTAGTATTGAAGAACATGACATCCTCTGGCTATGAAAAATCTAGGACAACGATAGTAGCTTCTGGTCTTTTACCAAATATCTTATCTCTGGCACTCTTCTTTATCTCACACGTGGTTTCCTCGTGGTGTTCCTCACAAAAGTTGCACCAACTTTGAGGCAGAATAGATTTAGGCTAAAAATTGTTCTCAACCGGATTTCTAAAGGAGGGTACAAAAGAGGATGAAGCTCCAGGAGTGAGAGGGGAGATAGTTCCCTTTCGTTCGAATGTTATACTATGATTTTTCGTATCTTGTACTAGCTACAGGAGGGTGGACATGTCTGTCTATTTAACCGATTCTCTCTAGGAAAGACCTGTTGTTTCAAGTTGTTCTTCATATTTTGAGCAAGTATGCAGAGTGAAACCAAGATTATCAATGGATTTTTCCTCAATCCTATGATGGTAGGGAGAAGGCAATGCATTGTAGTAATGCATGAAAGCGGCTTGGTTCTGAGGGTGGATAAGTTCAGGGATTTGGTTGTATAACTTGGTGAAATGCAAGTTGAAAGAACTTATTGTCTCACCCTCCTTATAGGTGACTTTATTGTATTCCCTTAACTTCTCGGCAGGGATTTTGGATTACCCATAAGTGGATCAGAACCAATAGATTAACTCTTCCCAAGTGGAAAGAATCTTAGGAGGAAGATCAAATAAATCATCTGTAGTCTTTCCTTCCAAGGAATTAACGAACAAGCGCATGTAAGTGTCATTGTCGTTGGCCCCTATGTTATGACAAGCATTAGAAAATGCCACTAGGTGTTTGTTTGTACTAATAGTGTTATTTCTTGAAAACTTAGCTAGGTTCTCTTTAAACTTCGGAAGTGGATGAGTAGTAGGTGTTAGGTTAAGAGGAGAGGACACATGCCACGGGGTAGTTGTGGCGACCTCTTCGAATTGAAAAATCCCAAATTTTTAATGACTTTGGTGGGATTTTTGGTAGATTGTACAGGGATATGGTGGCTATATAAGCTACTAATTAATGATTACGATGAATATTGGGAATATGGAGCACTTCCAATGCCACCAGAGCCACCACTAGATGTCATCTTGTGGATGATAGATGAGGGAAAGAAAGACGAGATGGATGAATCAGATAAATTTCTCTTTAGATCACTTTGTTGGGCAGATAACACAACATTTCCTCTTCCTATTTCAGCAATAGGATTGATTTCAGGTGACAAGCCTCTTCTTCTTATAGAATCACAAGAATATAAGGACATGAAATAAAGGCCAAAACTTTGAAAAAAAAAAGGGTCATTACTAATTTCTAGGTTGTCTACATCTAGCTTCCAATTGTTCTTGAGCACTAATATCTCGTTCAATTGCTGCCCAATAATGGTTAAGCTCAAAACTAGTGTTGGCATTGCCTAAAGTGGTATTAAATAGATTCAAAGAAATGTTGGTATGGTCTTGGAGATTGGGCTCAATATTGGGCTTCCTTGCAACATGAAAAATCATTAAGAGTAAAACAGTCAAATAATCAAATTAATAAAAGAAAAATGTATCAATGAAAATCGAGTATAAAATTAACCAGAGAGATATCAAAGATCTGCCTAGTATGGTCGCCAAATAAATGTTGAGGAAAAGATATGAAATGATCTTACTCAATCATTTTTCAGTTTCTTCTCGACTAAAGAAAAATAGACGGGAATATCACCCTATGTTTATATCCAACAAAAACAACATCCTAACTCACAAGTATTAATTACAAGTTCTTAGGCTAGTCTTTTATAAGAAAAAAGCTTGCTAGAAATTTACTTTTTATGTAATTTTATGAATATAACAGTTGCTGAAATAAATCTAAAGACAAAAGTAAAGATACCAAGATGATAATCAAGACATATGATACATAAATAAATCCTTTATTTCATTCCAATTCACCGAAGAGACATTTTCTTTACAAAATATCATACAGAAATCTTGGACCAAAGTCAAACTTAGACATTCATGATGGAACATACAAAAGGATCTCTGACAAAAAACCAAAAGTAAACTCTAAAAGATGGATCGTCTTGTCATAGGTTACTTATCACTCGACTCTTCACAATAGCCTTTGTCAGTCATGAAAACTAATTGACAAACAAACAAGTCTACACAGACTATCAAAGATAGATCAACACCTCTGAAAAACAAGTGTCTGAATGATGTGATTCATCCCTGAATATTAGTGTCTACAATAAGACCATACTATCATAAAACATTATTAGGTTTGTGATGAATATATGAATGAATGAAAACCGAACTAGCTCAACATAAACTCAAAGAGAAAACCTTAGTATGTTTTTGCTTCCATCTCCTTTTGTCCCTTTGTTTCCTTTTTCTTTTAAAAAATTTAGAATTGGTTGAATTAGTTGAACCAACTTATTAGTTAAGTTAATTAAAAGACTCAACCAACTTTAGTTAGGGGGAAAAGTAATAATCATAATAAAGGTCATAAATAAATAATAACTAGTAGGTGGGACCCCTTGTGTCTCCCTTTAGGTCATAACAATTATAACAATCATAACATAACTATTAGTCAAGTAAAACACACCTCCTTGTGTCTCCCATCCACATATTTCATTTGACAATTTAGCTCATGACATTTGAGATTATTTCCAAAAATATTACTGATGTAACGAAAAAATAAAACATGTTTTCCAAAGTCTCTTGAAGTCAACTGTCATAAAAAATAGATAAAAATAAAAACTCAAAGCCATATTGCCCACTCTGTGATGCAATATTTCCTTGATTGTTGTTTTCACTCTTTGATTTTCCTGAATTTTCCTTCGGATATGCTGAGCCTTCAAGCCTAATCTCGTTGATCACATGGGAAAAATCGCCCCTCAAATGCATCCGGGAAGACACGAATTTATCAGTCATTCGAGAGCGAGGAAGGAGAAGCATTGTCTTTTCCTTTGTCTTTGGCATAGTGTGCCTCAGTTTTCAATCTCTTGCTAGCATGGGAGGATTGCACTAGTGAGTGGGGAGCAGATTGGGCAATCTGGTTATTAGGTGGAGGAGCAGGCAAGGAAAAGTTGGTCCCACCACAATGTTGGGAGACTGTTGGGTGGACAATATCTTGCCATCCATCATTTTCAGGAACCTCGGGTTACAATGAGACGTGAGGGGGAAAAGGGGTACTAGGGGCTTGTGAAACTTGGAAAAGAGGCCTTTCAAGCCTAGGTTGGACTACTCCCTACCCAATCCAATTGAAAAATATGACCTCAAACAATTGGCCAAGATTTTGTGAATCAACATCAAAATGTATGGAGAACCTAGGCCTTCTTGGGCCTCTGTTCCAATTACCTATCCCTCTGTTTCCTTGGCCATGGCTACCTGGGATGAAAAAAACTCATTCCTACATGCATGATTGATTATCAAATAGTCTTTTAAATAACCATACATGACAACTCTTAAAAATATGAAATAGATTTGGCTCAACCAAGTATCAGACTCATGCAATCCAATCCATACAAATTGTTTTACTGTTCATCAGTGAGCAGGGGGTGAATAAAGGGTCCTGGGATATGTGAGGGGTTTGTATTGAGAAAAACATGATGAGATGAGGGGGGAAAATACAATTAATTCTCAAGGACAACTACAAATCAAAGAAAACAACACTGTAGTTCAACCAAGACACCAAGGCTTCCAACTGTTTCAACACAAAAAATTTCTTGACTGTAATTAATTTTGGAACAGGGAGTAAAAAAAATGAATGTGGGAAAGTGATGCGGTTGTAATTAGCGAAAAGTCAATTAATGATGGGGAATGAGAGCGATTACTATTCACAAAATTAATCGAGTAATCCATATAGCCATTCTATTAAAAGGAGATACGCCAACCAAGCGATCATAACAATCACTTTGTATTAGCTAGTCCACTATTCAGAATCAAATGTCCACACGGTGTCATCACAAGACAATATGCATTTTACACAATCTGTAAGGGAGTTTGGTTCCTTTCATTTATCCAATTTGCATATTAGAACAATTCTCAATGTATAATAGTATCCATTTACACTCTCTCAACCATCAGAATCAATCACTGCCCACACATTACTTCAATCAACATATACACCCAAAAGTCATGTTTCAAAAATAACAATGAAGTCATACTATCACTGAAATCGGGCCTGTCATTTAAAATGCGATGAAATTTATTAAACATATGTAGTGGATGGACAAATAATCCATATTGAATTGCAAAAACCTGGATCGTTATTTAAACATACAGACAATCAACCACCATTCCAACACATGCTATGCACATAATAGTTCAATTATGAAAGTGTAATTTTGTCACTGTACAAGCCCAATTCAATGTGACCCTAACATATTGGGTTTTCCATCACAACGAGGTATCAATAACATGCCTGTCTTCATAAAACAAATAATCGAAATGCAAACAAGTCGTGCTTTAACTCCGTGACTATCTCTGAGTGTGGAACCTAAACTATCCATATTACACATGGTGTGAAGCCACCCAAAACACTACGATGAAATATCCCCATTTTACAAAACCAAACACACATTCAAAGTAATAACTCGACCCATCGTGTTGAGCCATCAATCTAATATAGTATTGCTTCAATTTAATCAAACTGCAATCAACCATGCTGTGTAAAACTCCGGCTTATGCAATCATAACGCATACAATGGATGGATTTTCTATAGTCATCCTAGATTTAATAACCATTCTACCCCAAAAGAAGCTAACGGTTACCATGACCATTTATCCATTGTCTAGAAACACCGCACACAGAAACGTAGTATGCGTGAAAAACATTAAGCAATTGTAATCAATGCCAAGCCAAAAATCCAAATAATCCTTAGCGCAAAAATACCATGATTGTGTATCAACGAACCAACCAAACATGTTGTTGCAACCATGCATATCCACACATTGACATGGAGGGAGGATGTTACCTTCTCAAATAAATCAATACTGGATTATCGAACATAAGGAAATCGACTGTGTATCCAGACTACCCAATTAACAATGTAGGGTTATTCATTTTAATAACACATCAAGTGAATAGATATCAAACCAACATGATCGTCATATGTCCAATTGAGAGAGTATGTAGCCCATGTTTTTTCGAAAATACACAACCATTGAAAAATAACCAAGTAGTAAACCTGACAAGCCATGTCGATGTTCTATGTCAACCCTCAGACCTGTGGAGTTAAAGGTTTGCACTGTGACTAACACATGAAAAGATAAGCCAACTCCCTTCAGTGGTGAAAAACCTTTGAGATCAACAGTGCATACACAGAGAGAACCATGAATTTTTGTGGATAGATAACAAATCTCGATACAGGAGGGCTACAACAGAGGAGCGAGGCTCCAAATCGGTCAGTAATGGTACTTAACGCATGCAGGGTGTATCCCTCATGGCTCTTTGGTCAAATAACCACAACACCGAGGTGAAGACAGGGATGAGTAAGAACAATAAAATCCATTACGTGACCTTTAGTGGTGAAATAAACCAATTCCCAAGTGAACAAAACATAGTGATGCAGAGTGCCTCCAACCATTAAACCCATAAAAGCCAGAAACTGCACATAGTGATGTGAACACATGAGGACATCCAGCCAAGAAAGACCAACAAAAACTCTCTAACTAAACCAACATAGATCACATAGAGCCCCTATGGATGCAAACACCCAGGATGGCCCAATACACTATAACTTCAAATATTTAGCATAGAGAAAGCCACCAACAATTCATTCCAAAAACATAATTTTACATAGTTGTAGTCCTTAAAGAAAACACAACCCATACATTCGATCCAATATCCATTTCATAAACAGAGCAGACTCATGGATGGTGTTATAACCCTAAATTGCACTATCCATGCTTACCTGGCATCAGGCCAACTCATTGCCCTTCATTGCAAAAGCCATGCTGAACAGACTCTTCAAAAACCTCCTAAATTGAGTAACCCATGCCCTAACCTATCACTGGGCGCGTTGGAACGCTTGCAGGCCTTCTACAGCACGCATTGGAACGCGGGCTAACCCACTAAAGCCAGTGTTTACCTAACAAAGCAAAAAATCAGGAAAGTATCCACTGTGACGAGAAGTTTTTTGTCAGTTAACTAGAACTCCCATCCATGCATGGTCGAGAGTTCGCCTAAAACCCTAGCTCCTTCTAGCCTATAAAAGGAGGGGTAGGGGTACTATTCAAAGGAGGAAAAATCATAGAAAAGAAACTCTGCCAAATTGCCAAGTCCGTTTTGTCCCAACCCTTTAGCCTTTCCTCAAGCTTTAGGAGAACTCAAGCAAAGCAGTTGGAGGACAAAAGAAGAGGAGGAGCCTAGGATCAAGATCGAGGAACGGTGGCCGGTCTCTATAATCATTGTAAGTTGATTCATATTGAGATTAATAAAAATATGCTTTTCCTGTCCCAAATACATGAGTCTCATATGTTTTATTTGATTTATGTTTAATATCTAACCCTCTAGTAGATCAATAGCATGCATGCGTAGTTTTGTCTTGATTGCAGGATCGCTTTGTGGAAGGAGCAACAACTGCAAAGGGATAAAAGCTCAACGGAGGATCTACTTCAACCGTCGATAAAAAGGTTAGTTGATTCTTCCCATGTTTGCCTGAGAAAAAGGGTTTTAGGTTTGGGTAGGAGGTTAAAAGTTATTTCTTAAGGGTCATGATCTGCATGCAAGTTTAAAGCCCTAGCTTGCTAGTCCGTAGGGTAGAATAACCCCACAACAGAATTGGCGACTTCGCTGGGGAGATTTTACTCTTAGGGTTCCCGGATTTGGTTAAAGATCTTTTGGGTAGTTCAAAGAAGTTCAGTCTCTGTTTCTTTGTTTATGTTGTTGTCTGTTAGGTCAATGCTAGGAGGGAACCTGGTGATCAATACCAGTTTTTCCTTGACTGACACTTGACATTTATTCACGAGACACACAGAGGTACACGCAGCCTGCAGAAGGCCTGCACGCGTGTAACCCGCGCCCTAACTGTATACAACACGCGTTTGCCCGCATGCTGAAGTGGTTTCAGTAGCGTGTAGCTTTCAGGAAGCTAGAGAGGTAGTCTCCTCTTCCCTGTCAAAAGTTTACCTTCTCAGGGGGCTTTCTAGATCCTGTCTGGGTTCTGTTGGTTCATTGTCTTGTTTTTCAGTCTGCCTGACTGTGACATTCATTCTTTGCATTTGTTTTCCTTTTTGCAAATTTTCTTTTTCTGTTGAAATACTAGCATCCAAGCCTTTTAGAGACCCTGGTTGTCAATACCAGAGGCCTTTTTCAGGACTGGACTGCCTGTGTGTTGTTTTATCTTGGCTTTTATATCGACCCGCGACCTGTTTAAGGCTAGCCCGCGGGTACCCGCGCGCTATTTTAGCTCAGCACGCGTTTGAACGCGTGCTGTATTGGTGACAGTCGCGGGCTTGATTGGCATCTTTTCAGCTTGGGTGGGGCCGTCATCCCCTCCTGTGGTGAGAAGAGCTCCTCTCAGGGGTATAGAGTCTGGAGCTTCACAGTCAACAGGTTAGGGCATCCTATCCTTAGCATGTGATTGTTAGTTGATATTTTGATAGAAAATACAAAAGAGAAAAAATATTTGTTTTGATGGTTTTTAGGCAAGTGTTAGAATCGAGGCTGTCTGGATTGCTTTTTTGCAGTTTTGTGTTCTGATTCTGTTTACGATCTGCGCTTTAAGCCAGATTTTTCTTTTCATTCTCTTGGTTTTGATCTTGTCATCATTTTTCCTTGTTGCGTTATTTGGCAATAAAATAAAATAATTTTTTTTTTTTGGTGTCATTCTCTTCTTGATTTGAGGATTGTGTTGTTGCATCAGTAGCTAGGAAAGAAGTTTGTTTTGCATAAGTTTTTGCGGTGCATGTCAAGTATAAGTAGCTCGTAGATCTGAGTGAAAATCCTTCATATTTACTGCATAAAATCTTAGTAATTTCGAAAAGAAAAAGAACTCTTTCTTGATTGAAAAGTTGTTGGTTTTGCATTTTAGAAAAAGTTTTTGTTTCCAAGCTTTTATTGTTCATTTTTGCTTTGAGTCTTTTTACACATCATCAGTTTCACTTTCGTACCTTCTGATTTAAAAATCCCATTAAAAGCAACGCTAAATAAAATCAAGTAGACTTTTTTGTTTGTAGGGTGCATACACTAGCTCAGGAATAGGGCCTTGGAATAGGTTGGAGAGTTAATTCTCCAAGGCCACCCAAACTAAACATTGGAGTCTGTCATTAGGGAGTGTAGAAGCCCAGTTATAGAAATTTATTCAGGACCCCCCTCTAACACAGGGGCTAAACACGAGGTCGCGTAAGGAAAGGCAGCGGAGATAACCCCTCCAAAGCTAGACCGAGCATTGTGGAGAACACATATTGAGGATTTGTTAAGGGATTCCGTCGTTTGCATTTTCCATGGAGCTTCGTGGGTCTTGAATCCATTCGAGGTCCTCAGTCGTCTTCCGGACCATTTTATCTCGATACCCTTGACAGGTTTCGGGCTTGATACCCTACTCATTGTGTTCTACCTGACTGCCGACTGTACCCGCCTGATAACTGTTCACGTGCTGGCAAACTAGTTGCCAATCTTTTCTAGGGACATACACAGGTGACTGCGGGGGTATACCGCGGTACCTAGGACAGACTTCGGACCAACGCTTTGTAGAGTATACCTGGAGGGTGCTTCCGTATTCGAGTTGCACTTGCACTGGTAAGTTGCTCTAGTGTTGGTTGTTGTAACTGTTCTTCCTACTAGTTTAGTGCTTGCTTGATTTATCTTCTAGGGGATTCCTTTTAGTGCGTGTTACTGTTTGTTCGTGTAGAATACCTTAGCATGTCGTGAATCTTCTTACACAGTGGAGGATTCAGAGCTTCGTCAGTCACGAAGGCTTCTGGGCCTGCTGCCGGTTATACTGGAGCCACCCCTGCCACCACTGAGGCGAAAGTTAGACCAACGAGGGTCTTTCGAAGCAATCGAGTTTCAAACCATTGAGCCCGAACAACTCTCGGAGGAATCAGCCACCAATCTTGGATCGGTTGAAACCTCAAACGTCATACCTGGCCGTACATTATTGTGCCAATTCAATTCTACGAACGCCTATCAGCGCCTAACCCAGTTATGGAACAAATCACTTCCTCTGGGAATTCTTCCATTCCTATCACTGTTACTACCACATGAGAAGCTTCTCCAAACTTGCCTTTGTCGACGGTCCGGGCCACCATGGTCTCGGCCGCAACTACATCGCACAGTGGACTGACCCCATCTATCGCGGCGGCCACACATCCTTACACACCTAGTGCGACTGGCCCTCCATTTTCATACGGTATGCCTAGTTCAGGAACAAGTCCTGCACTCACTTCTTCCATTTCACAAACTTTGGGTTTGGGGGCAGGGAGCTCTAACGCTTCTCTGCAAGGTCAACTTGGGGGCATTCCTGTCCCTTTCAATGCTTTTCCTTACGCTGGAGGTCATATCCCTCCTTCGTCCCCTTCGCTTGGTGGATTGCCTCAGCAATCCGCTGGGCTACCCACATACACAAGTCCATTTGGAGCCGGGAGTCAAGGAACACCTGCGCAAACTCAGCCGGTAGGTTCGTTGCCGTTTGTTTGGAACGAGACGGTTGGTAATAACACTTTCGCATCCACTGCTTTCCCATCAGGGGGCACACCCATTTTTGGACAGTCTACGCTGGCACAGGGTACTATTCCTGCACTGGGGGCACACATACCAGGACGTTGGAATTCAGGCCAAGGATCCGTTCCTTCATCTGGAATGTCGTTCTGGGGTAATTCTTTCCACATTCAATGGAACCCCGGACAGACCTCCATGCCTCTCCCCTCGGGACCGACATGGGGTAATCCTTCCCAAAGTCCGTCAAACACGATGAACGCCCAACATCCAATGTCCTTCATGGGGAATCAACAAATGATGTCTCCTCAAATGCAAAACCCTTACACTGGTCAGGGCCACAGTTTCTACCAAAACCCTGGCCAGCAACCAAACTTTTCCTGGCAACCTGGTGCCAGTCAAACCCCAGGACCCTTTTCTCCCGGCTATCAGCAGCAACCTAAACTCCCTTTCTTGGTGATGTTACACTTGCCAGATTTAACATGATTGTTGAATGATCCTATCTGTCATGATCCGCGTTGGCCTCCTATGCCGACGAAATTGCCTTCGGACATCCCAAAGTTCGAGGCCAAGCCCAATGAAGATCCAGGTGATCACGTGACTACTTTCCACTTATGGTGTTCACCTAACTCACTAAAATATGACTCCGTCCAATTGCGATTGTTTCAACGCACTCTTATTGGGAGTGCCGCGAAATGGTACATAGAGCTTGATCGTTCACGATATTCCTCTTTTGGAAAACTGGCGATGGCCTTCCTTAACCATTTCCAGTTACCTGTGAGATACGATGCCGGCACAGAGTTACTAGCCAATTTCGAGAAGATGTCAGTGGACCATATCTCGGATCATATTCGAGAGTGGCGATGCCAAAAGAGTCTTATCAAAGTACCCGTCCCACCAGCATTCCTGCTTGAGTGGTTCCTTAAGTCTTTAGTTCCACAGTTATCCAAAGACGTCGCGACTTCAGGGGTCTTCTCCGAGGAAGATGCCATCATGAGGGCTCAACAGTTGGAGCTTATTTATTCTCAGTCTGGTCTATTATACACCATCCTGCCGGATGCACAACGATCAATTTTGGACAAAACCAGACAGAGAGCCGGACCACATGCCGATGGCATCGTTGGTTCGGCACAAACCAAGCCCGCTGAGAAATTGA
>SNQJ01S0017779.1:114710-126058 GCA_010110895.2 Picea sitchensis | reverse complement strand
GAGACCCTAGGTCTCCTTTGATTCACTCAAATTTGATGAAGTCATGGGTGACTTCATTTTCATGAGCCTATGCTCCTGCATCAGTTATGCAAACGATCCCCCTCACTACGCAAACGATGCACAGCTTTCCCTTGCTATACAAATCCTGTGTAGTATCATTCGCTACTCAAAGCCCTATTGTTCTATTTGTGTTGCGCATCTCGTGTTCACCTTATCTACTGTGTAAAAAACCTTGTTTATGCAAGCTTATCCACTGAATAAGTTTTCCCATCATATAACACATATATGTTTCACTTATTCAAGCCCAAACCCTAGCCCTTCTTTTTTTCTTTGCAAACTCGCCTGTGGAGTTTCAAGACACATTTGCTTTGAACAATTTGAAATTTACCTTGCAAAGAAGATATCGTAGAGCCATGACATCACAAGAAAATAATAAATACAAGGGAGGAAATGTGCTAAGAAATGAACCCCAAGAGATGACTTCGGTAAACTTAGATCCTGCATACATGGTATTTTTTGAGCAGGCTGGGTGTATGATATTTTGTGAAAACACCAATAGTATAACGTACAGTTGACCAAGGAGTTCTCCCTGAACTTCAATGGTCTCTATACAATCATTGCAAGGGTCACCTTTCCAGTATCATAAGAGACCATATCAACTACCATAGAGATTCCCATATAAGGAGAGAAATGGTTTAAAGTTATGCCTCTGGAGCTTATGTTTTACATTGATTTCTTCAAGCCTCAGTATAGAAAGAAAAAAGATGGTGCCACTATCCCTAGGGAGTATCTTTTGGAACCCTATGAGAAGTTGTTGAGTGTAATCCAAAGATATTTTACTTGTTAGGGTAGGTTTGACAAGGTGTATCAATACCACATAAGGCTCCTCGTGCATTTCACAGGGAAAATACCCCTAAAATTACCCTTTTATCTATACAGAAGCCTAGGAAAAATGGCAGACAAAGTCCAATCCAGGGCTAACCATCTTAAGAGAAGTATGTTCCATTTCTCCTTGGTGAATCTTTTAGTGGTTGAGGAGCTAAGAAAGTTGAACAGGCACTGGGAGTCCTTCTTAACTTCAACAAATATTTCCCTGGATCCCAAAGGAGATACCCCCTTGTCTGCTGAAAGATTGGCCTCTAACAAATCAGGTGAAAAAGGAAGAAGTGTTTCGGAAAAGGGAGAAGGAAAAGAGGTCGAGGGTTCATCAACTAGCCAACTAGTTCTGAAGAAGGGTAGGAGGATACAGTTCACTGATGAGCCAAAGGAGACATAGACACCCAATAGACAAACCACAAGGACAACTGCTAGAAGGTTTCCCACTCCCACAATGTATACACAATTTGTTGAGGTTGCAGCTCAAGAGATGGATGAAGAACAAGGTAAATCAACAGATAAAGACTGGCGCAACCTTCCCCGCTCCTCGGAGAATGATCGCGATCACCAGGACCTTCTCTAACTTTGGCTCGAAGAGCGTGAATGCTCTTCTAATTCCCTGTTGGGAATTCTTCACCCACAGCAACTCCTTTCTGACCTCCCTTCACAATCGGGAAATCGGACTTCGCGATGTCGCGAATCTTGTGGTCGCGAGTTTCTCACCTCACGATTTCCCGAAGTCCGATGTGAGTCAACATGGACTCCCCTCCGCTATCGGAACTTCTCCCCGTCAGGAAATCACTATCCGCGATGTCGACAAATCGAATTGCCAAACTCCGAACCCCGATGGTCCGATTTTCCGAGACACGTGTGGACTTGACTTCTCCACTCTTTATCCTTCTATCGGGTTTTCAAAACTCGCGGGATCGCGAGTCCTGATGTCGACGGACTCGGGTATTATCCTTTCCCGATCCCCGATAAGCTTCCACCTGTACTCCACTAACCCTCGNCCGATCCTCCGAACCCCGATTCTCTAGGATTCCTTGACACGCGTTCCCACGATCAACGGTTACGATCCTATCGGGATATCGCAGATTGCGATTTCGACGAGTATGAAACTCTCCCCTCCGTGAACCCCGATACGTCGGATCCCGATGGCCAGTTCCCTCCTGCGCCCAAGGGATAACTTCCGCGCAACTTCTCCCAGATCGAACGATCGGCGGGACTTCGCAAATCCTTGTTGTGAATCTTGGCCGTCGGTTTCTCCCATTTGGACTCCTCTCACTCTGAGACTCCTACCTGCTCAATCCTTCTTCGAACCACTGCCAGTGTTCTCCTGCACGGTATCTCGAAGGAACTATTTCTCCTGAGCTTATCCTCGCTTCACAAGTCTTTATGAAGGCTTGTTGCACACACTCCTTGCGGCGGGTCTTCGAACACAACTAAGTGTTGAAGCTTCCTCTATTTTGCATGCTCTCATGTAACAATCGTCCTAATTCCCCCTTTTTCTCAGAACCGCAATCCTGAGTCTTCGTCCAGCCTGCACATACCTTGCACGGCTCCGGTGTCAAACCTACACTTCTGATATGAATAGAAACAAAAGCTATCCCTAAGTAAACCCTGCATTCACGCACTCCTTGCAGACAAATTCAACTGCACTCCTTGCAGGAATTCTCTGGTTCACTTAGAGAATCAATTGAAATTCATTCACTCATTCCCTCAGATTTCAAATCAACCATGAAATCACATACACAGCATATAAAAGCAAATGCATGAAAGGAAACAAATACTCATGAGCATAATATCAACAATACACAGAGAATAACACAACCACGAAATTGAATCAAAGCTCTTCTATCAATTCAATGTCTGTACATGGAGGTTCTTCATACATTTCTCTGCTTGTTCTTCTTGCTCCTAAATGAATGATGACAATGATACAACCTACAAAGGAGGGTGTCTATATCCGTTTTCCCTCTTGGAAACTGAAACTGTATAATCTACAATTAATTTCCTATCTAACAACATTAAAACTATTAAATGCCTTCCTATCTACTAAGGACGAGAGCTTAAAGGCTCAAGGTCCCCTTTACAAAACAAGTGTGCTCCTTTATGAACAACTTCATTAAAGAGCGGCGCAACAACTTCTAAAGCATTTCAAAATATGTGTTGGCGCTGTCCAGCTGTCTTTTCTGCTCCTCGCGCTGACTCGCTTGATGAGTGAGCGATGCTCCTGCATCATACTCCTCGGCTCGAAAATTTTCATGGGCTCCTTTCCATGAGCTCCTGCATGGTCTGCCCATGCTTTTGTATCACTGCCTCAGTCTCCCAGCTGGCATCTTCCACTGGGTGATTTTTCCATTTCACCAGGTACTCGAAATACTGCTTTCGCCTGGTCTTCCTTCCCACTCGCTTGTCCAGTATGCACTCCATCTGCAGTTTCTCTGCAACTGGTAATTTCTTCTGCCACTGGAACACTGGTTCCTTAGTTCCAGCCTCTTCTTCTCCAGCCCTGTATGGGTATAAATCTGAAATATTAAAAATCGGAGATATCCTGATGCCATCCGGCAACTCAAGTTCATAAGCGTTCTCTCCGAATTTCTTCAGGACTTTGCACGGCCCAATTTTCTTAATTTTGAGCTTGTTATATGTTCCCCTTGGGAACCTTTCTTTCCTCAAGTGTGCTAGAACCAAATCACCAACTTCGAACTGAAGTTGTCTTTTCCGCTGATCGGCTCTGCGCTTGTACTCCTGATTTGAGTCCTGTAGTCGCTGCTTCACCTTGCTGTGAAGTTCTCTCATTTCTTTAGCGAACTCTTCAGCGCTAGCACTGCTTGTTGCAGCCTGTTCTGACTCCCTGAGTTCAGAAACTCCTCTCGGCTGTGTCCCATACACAATCTGGAATGGACTTTTTCCTGTACTCCGATTCAGTGAATCATTATACGCAAACTCTGCCTGTGGCAATATGTTGTCCCAGCTGCCATGGTGCTCTGTCACCAAGCTTCTCAGCAAGTCTCCAATACTTCTGTTAACCACCTCGGTCTGCCCATCTGTCTGTGGATGGTAAGCTGAACTAAATGCTAAGTTAGGTTCTAGCGTCCTCCAAAAATGACCTATGAATTTGGTATCCCTGTCCGAGACTATGCTTCTCGACAATCCATGAAGTCTAACAATCTCTTTGAAAAACAAGTTTGCGATGTCCGTTGCATCACTGGTTTTCTGATACGGAATAAAATGTGCCATCTTCGAAAACCTGTCTACCACCACAAAGATGGAATCAACCCCTTTCTGCGTCCTTGGCAAACCCAATACAAAATCCATGCTGATCGCCTCCCATGGCCTCTCAGGTATGGGCAATGGATGATAAAACCCTGCATTCTGCTTCCGACCCTTCAAATGTTGACAAATCGGACACCTATCAACAAACCTTTTAACATATGCTCGCATGCCCGGCCATAAATACGATTCGCTCAGCTTTGCGAATGTTTTGTCATGACCAAAGTGACCTGCTAATCTGCCACTATGTTTTTCCTTCACCAGATTCTCCCTCATGGAGCAAATTGGAATACATAGCTGATTGCCTCTGAACAACAACCCCTCCTGGATCATGTAGTCTATCCATGGGCTCCGATCTCTGAGAACGGGATTCTCAGCTGCCTCATATGCTTCTCCGAAGTCTGCATCTCCGGCATACATATCTTTCAGATTTTCAAAACCCAAAGTTTTGACCCTGAACTCCTGCAGCATCAAACATTTCCTGCTCAAAGCGTCAGCGACTTTGTTAACAGTTCCTGAAATGTGTTTGATCACAAACGTGAAATTCTGCATGTACTCTACCCATTTTGCATGCTTCTGGTTCAACTTCTCTTGTTGACTCACAAACTGTAATGCATGATTATCGCTGTATAATACAAATTCCTTGGGTATCAAGTAATGCCTCCACTTCTTCAATGCCTGTATGATGGCATAAAACTCTTTATCATACGTGGAGTATTTCATCTTTGCTTCATCCAGCTTCTCGCTGAAATATGCAACCGGCCTGTCTTCCTGACTCAGAACCGCTCCTATGGTGTATCCGCTTGCATCACATTTCACCTGAAATGTCTTCTTGAAATCCGGCAACACCAACATTGGTTGCTCTGTTATCTTCCATTTTAACAGGTTGAAGCTCCTCTCGGCCTCTGTTGTCCAATGAAAAACTTTATGCCGTTTCCTCACCGTGTCCATCATCGCTGCGCTAATCCCACTGAAATTCCTGATGAAATTCCTGTAGAAACTAGCTAACCCTTGAAAACTCCTTACCTCAAAAACATTCCTGGGCGATGGGGAATTTTTTATCACTTCCACCTTCTCAGGATCCATCTTCAACTCCTTCGCTGATATGACAAAACCCAAATAAATGAGCTCTGTCCTCATGAAGGAACACTTCTTCATGTTCACCAACAACTTCTCCTACTGCAGCCTTCTCATCACAATGGCCAAATGCTTCAAATTCTCATCTTTGGTTTTACTGTAGATCAAAATGTCATCCAGATATATGACTACAAACTTTCCAATGAATTCCCTCAGGACTTCATTCATCAGCCTCATGAATGTGCTCGGCACATTTTTCAAGCCAAACGGCATGACCAACCATTCGTACAAACCTTCGTTTGTCTTGAACGTTGTCTTCCATTCGTCACCCTCTCTCATGTGAATCTGATGATATCCGCTCTTAAGATCAATCTTTGAAAAATAATTTTCCCCACTTAGGCAATCCATCAGATCATCCATTCTCGACAGTGGAAATCGGTACCTGATGGTAATTTTGTTTATCGCTCTGGAGTCTGTACACATTCTCCAGCCTCCATCCTTCTTTGGACTTAGTACTGTCGAAACAACACACGGACTTAGACTCTCTCTGACCAGTCCTTTGTCCAGCATATCCTGGACCTGATTCTTGACCTCCTCGTTCTCTTGCGGTGTCAATATATATGCAGCTTTATTCGGCAAACTTGCTCCTGGTATGAGGTCTATGTGATGACTCACACTCCTCATCGGTGGCAACGAATGAGGTAATTCGTCCACGATAATATCAACGAACTCTCTCAGCAGTTCCTGAATCTCGTCTGGTAAGTCATCCACTCTTGTGCTAGTCAGGACAATTCTTGGTTTTCTAACCACAAAGAATTGTGGATCTTCCTTCTTCTCCATCTCTGTAAGCAACTCCTTCCCACTCATGAGAAGTATCATGTTGCTTACTTCCGTCTTCACTTCCTTATCCTTTATCGGAAGCAATCTATGGGTTCTCCCATCCTTCTCCAGGGTGTAAGTGTTCATTCTCCTGTCATGAACCACATTTTGGTCATATTGCCATGGTCTACCCAGCAATAAATGACATACATCCATGGGAATAACATCACACAGAATTTTATCATTATACCCACCTATTTTGAATTTGACCAAGCATTGTTTAGTGACACTCACCTGATGTCCCTTTTGTAACCATGATACTTTATATGGACTCGGGTGATCAGTTGTCTCCAGCTCCAGTTTTTCCACCATCTCAGTCGAAATGAGATTATCGGTACTTCCGCTGTCCACGATGACCTTGCATTTCCGGTCTTTGGCTTTGCAAGCTGTCCTAAATAGTCTTCTTCTCTGAGCTGTGTTCTCCACCTTCTTCTCAGGTGTCAAAATAATTTTATGCATTCCAAGCGATCTTCCGCTTTCTGCATCTTTGTTCTCATCATCACGCCTCTACGCTTCAATGATGTGAGCTTCTCCTGTATCCTTCTTCTTCTCTGGACACTCGAATGACTTGTGCCCATTCTTCCCACATGTAAAACATGTGATCACTCCACCTCCTCCCATACCTCGACCTCTGGTACGAGGAAGAGTGTTTGCGTCAGCATATCCACCACCCTGCTCTGTATGCTGTCTCCTCGGCTCAGCATATTGTTGTCTTCACTGTGAGGTTCCACCTCTTTCAGTCTTACCCTGAGGTTTCTTCCATTCCTCTTTGGGCTTCTGGAATTTCTCCTGGGCAATTTCCTTGCCTCTGGGCTGACTTCTGCCTCACCCTCGCTGACCTTTCTTGCGGCTCAGCTTCTCCTCGGCTTTCAGAGCCATCTGGTAAGCATCCTCAACCATTCTGATGGTAACCATTCTCAGTTCATCCTGAATGTCATATCTTAGACCATTCAGATATCTCGCCACCTTCTCATCATCACTCTCCCGATGACCTGCTCTGATGTTGAGCTTGTAGAATTCTTCTGTGTATTCCTTCACCATCATCAACTTCTATCTCATGTTCTGCATTCTCCTGAATAGTGTGATCTAATAGTCTTTGGGGATGAATTTTTCCTTCATCTTTGCGATCATCCGATCCCAGCTTTTGATTTTTTGTTTACCCTTGGAACGCCTATCTGCCTATAGCTCGTCCCACCACAATGTTGCATGTCCTTTCAATTTGGTAACAACATGTCTTACCTTTTTATCCTCTTCGATATCCTCATAATCGAAGTAGGTATCAAGTGCTCGGATCCAGTCCAACAACTCTTCTTCATCCAGGCTTCCTTCATACGCTAGAATGTCCATTTTTTTCTTGGAACTCATCCTGGTGATGGCTTTGATCAATCGCTCGGTGGATGCGTCCTCTGCTGCGACTTCTTCTGCATGTCCAGCTTCCTCTTCAACTTCGGAATCACTAAGATCCCTTGCACCAACTCCGCGTCTTTGTGCAGTCTCCATATCCTCGAGTCTTGCTCGGAGATCTCTCATTTGGCACTCCATTTCTGGATTCCCTGCTGTCCTACCTCTTCTTCTCACCTCCCTATCTTCCGGGTCAGGTGATTGCCTCTCTCTTCTGGGCGGCATGGTGAATTCTCCTTGTCTGCTTCAAAAAGCAAAGATGTCTTCCTGCTCTGATACCACTCTTGGCACAACCTTCCCCGCTCCCCGGAGAACGATCGCGATCACCAAGACCTTCTCTAACTTTGGCCCGAAGAGCGTGAATTCTCTTCTAATTCCCTGTCGGGAATTCTTCACCCACAACAACTCCTTTCTGACCTCCCTTCACAATCGGGAAATCAGACTTCGCGATGTCACGAATCTTGTGGTCGTGAGTTTCTCACCTCAAGATTTCCCGAAGTCCGATGTGAGTCAACGTTGACTACCCTCTACTATCGGAACTTCTCCCCGTCGGGAAATCGCTATCCGCGACATCGACAAATCGAATTGCCAAACTCCGAACCCCGATGGTCCGATTTTCCGAGACACGTGTGGACTTGACTTCTCCACTCTTTATCCTTCTATCAGGTTTTCGGAACTCGCGGGATCGTGAGTCTTGATGTCGACGGACTCGGGTCATATCCTTTCTCGATCCCCGATAAGCTTCCACCTGTACTCCACTAACCCTCGTGGTCCCACAATGCCACGTCACTGTCGGGATATCGCGTATCGCGAATCCACCCTGCGAGTGTTCTCTGCCATCGAGAACCCCGATCCTCCGAACCCCGATTCTCTGGGATTCCTTGACATGCGTTCCCACGATCAACGGTTATGATCCTACCGGGATATCGTGGATTGCGATTTCGATGAGTATGAAACTCTCTCCTCCGTGAACCCCGATACGTTGGATCCCGATGGCCAGTTCCCTCCTACGCCCAAGGGCTAACTTCCACACAACTTCTCCCAGATCGGACGATCGACGAGACTTCGCAAATCCTTGCTACGAATCTTGGCTATCGGTTTCTCCCCTTTGGACTCCTCTCGCTCTGAGACTCCTACCTGCTCAATCCTTCTTCGAACCACTGCCAGTGTTCTCCTGCACGGTATCTCGAAGGAACTATTTCTCCTGAGCTTATCCTCGTTTCACAAGTCTTTATGAGGGCTTGTTGCACACACTCCTTGCGGCGGGTCTTCGAACACAACTAAGTGTTGAAGATTCCTCGATTCTGCATGCTCTCATGCAGCAGTCGTCCTAATTCCCCCTTTTTCTCAGAACCACAATCTTGAGTCTTCGTCCAGCCTGCGCACGCCTTGCACGGCTCCAGTGTCAAACCTGCACTTCTGAGATGAATAGAAACAAAAGCTATCCCTAAGTAAACCCTGCAGTCACGCACTCCTTGTGGACAAATTCAACTGCACTCCTTGCAGGAATTCTCTGGTTCACTTAGAGAATCAATTGAAATTCATTCACTCATTCCCTCAGATTTCAAATCAGCCATGAAATCACATACACAGCATATAAAAGCAAATGCATGACAGGAAACAAATACTCATGAGCATAATATCAACAATACATAGAGAATAACACAACCACGAAATTGAATCAAAGCTCTTCATCAATTCAATGTCTGTACATGGAGGTTCTTCATACATTTCTCTGCTTGTTCTTCTTTCTCTTGAATGAATGATGATAATGATACAACCTACAAAGGAGGGTGTCTATATCCGTTTTCCCTCTTGGAAACTGAAACTGTCTAATCTACAATTAATTTCCTATCTAACAGCATTAAAACTATTAAATGCCTTCCTATCTACTAAGGATGAGAGCTTAAAGGCTCAAGGCCCCCTTTACAAAACAAGTGCGCTCCTTTATGAACAACTTCATTAAAGAGTGGCACAACAACTTCTAAAGCATTTCAAAATATGTGATGGCGCTGTCCAGATGTCTTTTCTGCTCCACGCACTGGCTCGCTTGATGAGTGAGCGATGCTCCTACATCAAAGACTTAGAGTTTAGGTGAATACAAAAACAACTCAGAGAGGATCATCATGTGATAGCTTAGTTTTACCAAGAAAATGGAGAATTAAAAAGGAAGCTAGCTGAGAAAGTTTTTGAAGAAAAAAAAAAGGTAGATCCCAAGAATGAAAGGTCAAAGGGGAAGGAAGTCATGAAAAGCTCTGATAAAATATTCTTAGCCAAGAATATGACACCTTTGACAATATCCTCAGCCATGAAGAATAGTTCAAGGATACAAGGCAAGCTAGCAGCAAGTGAAAGACCTCCTACTTCGCCCACAGAAGGAGAAAAGAACATAAGATGGATTAATAAGAAGTTAAGGGAAGCTCAATATCAAATCATCCAACTCAGGGAAGAACAAAGAATATCAGATGACAGTCATGAAACACTTTAAAGAAGGAAAACCAGCCAGAGAAAATTCCTCTGCAGCCCTTTCCAATGTCTAGTCAAAATTGAAAAGAAATGCAGCCATGTTCAGGCAAGTGGGAAATTTGAACAATGATTTTGTCTTGAAATATGTAGGTTTTCCAATAGGACCAACATCATGATAGTGCAACATGCCTATATGTGGCATCTGTACAAAGTTCATGCTCCAATTTTTATTGAAATATTTGAAATATTTCAAGCACACCCTTGGCTCTGCTATATAATAATATGGTAGTAGGAATACTTTTTTTCAGCCCCCTTCTAGATATGCCTTCTAATGTAGTAGTCTAATTCTTTTCTTCGATTCTTGTCGCTCTGATTTCCATGATTATTTTAATATTTTAATATCGTGTGCTATCTTCCACATCCATACCAAGCCAACTATGGAAGCACTCTTAGACATCCTTGTTCTTTCAAATAAAATTATCTAATAGACTTCCTTTGTTGGCAATGACTTTCCTCCCCTTGCATCTCGTCTTGCTAAAATAAATTACAATACTAACATGAGATGCAACTCTATTTATGGATCCTTATTAGTCCCTTAAGTAGGTACTATAGTGTTCGATTAGTCCTTGACTTACTATTACTTTTCCTTTGACTTTATTTTTTTTTCGAGTTATAAAGTTTAACATAAGAAACCATAAATAATTTATATTATATCATAATTAATACATATTATATCATTTACTATAAAATGAACATTTTATTTTTTGTGAATTCTAAATGTCAACTTCGAAGTTCTATTGTGAGGGTACAAGCAGTATTGTTGATAATATTGTTTTCATAAATCTGTAAGCACCATGATTTTCATAGCTAGAGTTAGAGGTTTGTCTAAATTGGTTGATCTAAATCAAATAGATGTGACAGGGTGAGCAAGCTGGTGGACTCAAGTGTTCATATTTATAGTCATGTTTATGTATCACTAGTTTCACCGACCACAACATGAGATTTACTAATTTATAGAATATTATAACATTTTACCAAGATTTATAGTAATTTATATAATTCTATAACATTTTTTACTTAAAGAATAGTATAAACAATTATTTAAATTTTATTCAATGTTATTTTTAATGTTTTTAAATGTAAATTTGGAGTTTTGGAATTTTGATTTTGTTTTGATAGAATGTCTAAATACATTTTAATGGGGGATTTTTCAAGTGTGGAAATGGATCAAATCTTTCAAGATATAAACCTCCTTTATAATACAAAACTTGAATAAAGGTTTGTATCTACAAATTGATCCTTCGTGACTCTAGAGTTAAAATGGATATATACTTGTATATACTATTTTATATTAATATTAATAAATAAACTAT
>SNQJ01S0017779.1:103577-114660 GCA_010110895.2 Picea sitchensis | reverse complement strand
TATTAATATGCGATAATATGTTTTGTTAAATTTTATTCAATTAATTATTCATATATATATATATATATATTTTCATTTTTCATTTTTATTTATGAATACACTATGACAATTATAAAATTACAATGATTTTCTCTTTTGCTTAGTATTTCTCTTTCCTTCATTTATCAAACTTTTTCTTTACAATTATAGAAAATCAGTCTTAGAGAGCAAACTTCATGTTTAGAGAAACACACACTAAGTAACAACTAGACTGATTCAACATATAGGAGAGCCTATTAAGGTCCATATTGATATTAAATATCATATTTATTATTAATATGCAATAATGTTTTGTTAAACCATGATAATAAATATAAATCTAATTTTATATATTTTCTCTATTAATGCCCCTCCACTAGTTTTATCATCTTTTGAAGATAATCAAACTATTATTTTAACATGACATTCTTTTGATAAGTTCCACCCCTACCTTTATAAGATGATAAATACACATAAAACTATATATATTAAGCTACTTCACCAAAGGAAAAGAAATGCACATATAAACACATAGTAGAATAAAATAGATGTGACACGGTGATCGGATTGGTGACTCGCGGGGACTCACAGGTTCATATTTATAGTCATGCTTATGTATCACTAGACCGACCGCTTCCTCATTCCATGCTTGTGTACAAATAGAATAAATTACATTAACTATATATATTAAGCTATTGCACCAAAGGAAATTAAATGCACGTATAAAAATATGGTAGAATAAAATAGATCACGAGTTCACATTTATAGTCATGCTTATGTATCACGAGTTTGAGAGACCGCTTCCTCATTCCATGCTTGTGTACAAATAGAATAAATTACATTAGTGAAAAAAATTTGAAATTAAATTTTTTGTATCCACTTGTCAAACAAATGAAATAACAAATTTTTTAAAACTAAATTTGTGTCTCCACATTAAAAATATTTATTTTTTTAAATGTCATTGTTAGAAATTTTTTTATGGCTAACCAATTGTCTTGTATGCATTTTTTTTTCATATTTTGAAAATAATCATCACAAAAATAGATTAGATGATATTATTGGGACCATTCTTTTCTAGTTGAATTACGAGTCTTGTTTGCATAGCTTCATCAACTTTTGAAGATAATCAAACTATTATTTTAATATGGCATGCTTTTGATAAGTTCCACCCCTACCTTTATAAGATGATAAATACACATAAAACTATATATATTAAGCTATTGCACCAAATGAAATGAAATGCACTTATAAAAATATAGTGAAATTAAATAGATGTGACACCATGAGTGGGAACATTTATAGTCATGCTTATGTATCACGAGTCCTACCCACAACAACATAAGATTTAGTAATTTATAGAATATTATAACATTTTACCAAGATTTATAGTAATTTATATAATGCTATAACACTTTACTTAAAAAATAGTATAAACAATTATTTAAATTTCATTCAATATTATTTTTAATGTTTTTAAATGTAAATTTGGAATTGTGGAATTTTGATTTTGTTTGGATAGAATGTATAAATGCATTTTAATAGGGGATTTTTCAAGCGTGGAGAGGGATCAAATCTTTCAAGGTATAAACCTTATGTATAATGCAAAACTTGAAAAAAAGTGTGTACCTAGAAATTGATCATTCTTGACTCTAGTTAAAATGGATATATACTTGTATATACTATTAATATTAATAAATAAACTATAAAGTATAATTAATGATATCTATCATATAATATTAATATTAAATAGCATATTCATTATAAATATGTGATAATGTTTTGTAAAATTTTATTCAATTAATTATTTTTATTTATTTTTATTTTTCATTTTTCAATTTTATTTATGAATACAATAAGACAATTATAAAATTACAATGATTTTGTATTTTGCTTAGTATTCCTCTCTCCTTCATTTATCAAACTCTTTCATTACAATTATAGAAAATCAATCTTGCAGAGAAAATTTCATGTTTAGAGCAACACACACTAAGTAACAACTAGACTGGTCCAACATATAGGAGAGCCTATTAAGGCCCAAATTGATATTAAATATCATATTTATTATTAATATGTAATATTGTTTTGTTAAACTCTCATAATAAATATAAATATAAATTTATATATTTTCTCTATTAATGCCCCAGCCAATAGCTTTATCCTCCTTTGAAGATAATCAACCTATTACTTTAACATGACATGTTTTTGATAAGTTCCACCCCTACCTTTATAAGATGATAAATACACATAAAACTATATATATTAAGCCATTGCACCAAAGGAAATGAAATGCAATTATAGAAATATAGTAGAACTTATGTATCACGATTCCGAACAATTGAATAGAATAAATTACATTAGTGAATAATTTTTGAAATGAAATTTTTGTGTCCACTTGTCAAACAAATCAAATAACTAATTTTTTAAAACTAAATTTGTGTCTCTACTTTAAAAATATTTAATTTTTTAAATGTCATTGTTAAATTTTTTTTAAGGCTAACCATTTGTCTTGTATGCAATTATTTTCCATATTTTGAAAATAATCATAAAAAAAAATTGATTAGATGATATTATTGGGACCATTCTTTTCTAGTTTAATTATGAGTCTTGTTTGCATAGATTTATTATCATTTGAATATAATCAAACTATTATTTTAACATGACATGTTTTTGATAAGTTCCACCTATACCTTTATAAGATGATAAATACACACACACACACACACACACACACACACACACACACATATATTGCACCAAAGGAAATGAAATGCAGGTATAAAAGAATAAAATAGATGTGAAACGTTGAGCGGGTTTGCGGACTTATGGGTTCACATTTATAGTCATGCTTATCTATCACTAGTGTGAATTACTACTTCTTCATTCCATGCTTGTGTACAAATAAAATAAATTACATTAGTGAATAATTTTTGAAATGGAATTTTTGTCTCCACTTGTCAAACAAATGAAATAACTAATTTTTTAAAACTAAATTTGTGTCTCCATTTTAAAAATACTTAAATTTTTAAATGTTATTGTTAGAATTTTTTAAGGCTAACCATTTGTCTTGTATTCATTTATTTTCCACATTTTCAAAATAATAATCAAAAAAATAGATCGGGACCATTCTTTTATGCTTTAATTATGAGTCTTGTTTGCATAGCTTTATTATCTTTTGAAGATAATCAAACTATTATTTTAACATGGAATACTTTTGATAAGTTCCACCCTTACCTTTATAAGATGATAAATACACATAAAACTATATCTATTAAGCTATTGCACCAAAGGAAATGAAATGCACTTATAAATATATAGCAGAATAAAATAGATGTGACACGGTGAGAAGACTCAGGAGTTGGACTCACAGGTTGGAGGACTCATGGGTTCACATTTATAGTCATGCTCATGTATCACAAATCCTCATGGGTTCACATTTATAGTCATGCTCATGTATCACAAATCCAACGGACAACAACATGAGATTTAGTAATTTATAGAATATTATAACAATTAACAAGATTTATAGTAATTTATATAATTCTATAACACCTTTTACTTAAATAATAATATAAACAATTATTTAAATTTTATTCAATATTATTTTTAATGTTTTAAAATGTAAATTTGGAATTTTGGAATTTTTATTTTGTTTTGATAAAATGTCTAAATGCATTTTAATGGGGGATTTTTCAAGTGTGGAGAGGGATCAAATCTTTCAAGGTATAAACCTCCTTTATAATACAAAAATTGAATAAATGTTTGTACCTAGAAATTGATCCTCCATGACTGTATAGTTAAAATGGATATATACTTGTATATACTATTTTATATTAATATTAATAAATAAACTATAAAGTAAAATTAATGATATCTATAATATAATATTAATATTAAATATCATAATCATTATTAATATGTGATAATGTTTTCTTAAATTTTATTTAATTAATGATTCATATTTATTTTTATTTTTCATTTTTCATTTTTATTTTTGATACACTAAGACAATTATAGAATTACAATGATTTTTTCTTTTTCTTAGTATCCCTTTCTCCTTCATTTATCAAACTATTGTTTTACAATTATAGAAAATCAATCTTGCAAAGCAAACTTCATGTTTATTGCAACACACACTAAGTAACAACTAGACTGGTCCAACATATAGGAGAGCCTATTAAGGTATATATTGATATTAAATATCATATTTATTATTAATAATAATGTTTTGTTAAACTCTAATAATAAATATAAATCTAAAATTTATATATTTTTCTCTAATGCCCCTCCACTAGGTTTATCATCTTTTGAAGATAATCAAACTATTATTTTAACATGAAATGTTTTTGATAAGTTCCACCCTTACCTTTATAAGATGATAAATACACATAAAACTATATACACTAAGCTATTGCACCAAAGGATAAGATGATAAATACACATAAAACTATATACACTAAGCTATTGCACCAAAGGAAATGAAATGCACTTATACAAATATAGTAGAATAAAATAGATGCGATATGGTGAGCGGGTTGGCAAACTCGAGTTGGACTGGTTCTTATTCATAGTCATTCCATGTTTGTGTACAAATAGAATAAATTACATTAGTGAATAATTTTTGAAGTTAATTTTTTGTCTCCACTTGTCAAACAAATGAAATAACTAATTTTTTAAAACTAAATTTGTGTTAGAACTTTTTTAAGGCTAACCATTTGTCTTGTATGCATTTCTTTTCCATATTTTGAAAATAATCATCAAAAAAATAGATTAGATGATATTATTGGGACCATTCTTTTCTTGTTTAATTATGAGTCTTGTTTGCATAGCTTTATCATCTTTTGAAGATAATCAATCTATTATTTTAACATGACATTTTTCTGATAAGTTCCACCCCTACCTTTATAATATGATAAATACACATAAAACTATATATATTAAGCTATTGCAACAAAATAAATGAAATACACTATAAACTTGTAGTAGAATAAAATAGATGTGACATTGTGAGTGGGTTGGGGGACTCACTAGTTCACATGAGATTTAGTAATTTATAGAATATTATAACATTTTACCAAGATTTATAGTAATTTATATAATGCTATAATTTATCATAGCTTCCTCATTCCATGCTTGTGTACAAATAGAATAAATAACATAAGTGAATAGTTTTTGAAATTAAATTTTTGTCTCCACTTGTCAAACAAATGAAATAATTAATTTTTTAAACTAAATTTGTGTCTCCACTTTAAAAATAATCTATTTTTTAAATGTGATAGTTAGATTTTTTTTAAGGCTAACCATTTGTTTTGTATGCATTTATTTTCCATATTTTGAGAATAATAATAAAAAATATAGATTAGGTGATATTATTGGGACCATTCTTTTTTGGTTTAATTATGAGTCTTGTTTGCATAGCTTTATCGTCTTTTGAAGATAATCAAGCTATTATTTTAACATGGCATGCTTTTCATAAGTTCCACCCCTACCTTTATAAAATGATAAATACACATAAAACTGTATATATATTAAGTTATTGCACCAAAGGAAATGAAATGCATGTATAAAAATATAGTAGAATAAAATAGATATGACATGGTGCGCTGGTTGGTGGACTCACGGGTTCACATTTATAGCCATGCTTATGTATCATGAGTCCGACTGACATTTATATCCATGCTTATTTATCACAAGTCCGATCAACATGAGATTTAGTAATTTATAGAATATTATAACATTTTACCAAGATTTATAGTAATTTATATAATGCTATAACACTTTTTACTTAAAGAATAGTATAAACAATTATTTAAATTTTATTTATTATTATTTTTAATGTTTTTAAATGTAAATTTGAAATTTTGGAATTTTGATTTTGTTTTGATAGAATGTCTAAATAAAACTTTTAAATTTTTGAAACACTAAGAATATACACCATGGAAAATTTCTAAATTTCTGAGGCACCAAGATTATACACAGAAACACTAAGTTTATACACCATGAAAAATTTCTAAATTTTTGAGACACCAAGATTATACACCTTGAATTTTTTTTTGAATTTATGAAATAATTTCTGAAACAACACCTAAAAAACTTTTAAAATTTTTGAAATAATTTCTGAAACACCAACACTTGAAACTTTTAAACTTTTGAAACACTAAGATTATACACCATGGAAAATTTCTAAATTTCTAAGGCACCAAGATTATACATGGAAACACTAAGTTTATACACCATGTAAAATTTCTAAATTTCTGAGACACCAAGATTATACACCTTGAAAACATTTCTGAATTTATGAAATAATTTTTGAAACAACACCAAAAAAACTTTTAAATTTTTGAAACAGTAAGATTATACACCATGCAAAATTTCTAAATTTCTTAGGCACCAATATTATACACCTTGAAGAAATTATTTCACACCAATAT
This sequence comes from Picea sitchensis, assembly GCA_010110895.2. NCBI lineage: Eukaryota > Viridiplantae > Streptophyta > Pinopsida > Pinales > Pinaceae > Picea > Picea sitchensis. The sequence goes on along the minus strand of SNQJ01S0017779.1, from coordinate 108,214 downwards.
TATACAGACCCAACAACTCAAATATGCAATTACAGTAATTTCAAATCTGCAATTTCAGTCAGTAATTTCCTAAATTTCAGTTGAAGTAAACTTGATTAAAAAATGTTCCCTGGTAAAAACCAAGGTAGGGCATTTACAATACTTCTTTAAATACTATTACATTTATATAACCTACTTACTTTTAAAAATGGAAGTAAATTAGTCCACCATGCTCCCACATGTTCATGCCACACTTTGATGTACATATCATGTCTTCAACTTACCTAAATTAGTGACAAATAAATTAATCTCCACCAAACCCTCATTCTCAACTATAATTAAGAAATAATAGATTAATCTCGACCAAACCATCATTCTGAACAAATAATATCCCTTCCAGTGGTTAACCAAAACAACTCCTAAAGAAGAGGTGGTGTTAATAAAACACCATTTATTGTATTTGAACAACCCGAAGAAGCCCGGGAGTGAATAACCCTTTTATTTCGACTTGGGGGATTTTTGTGCAAAACCCTTCTCTTCTTTCTTGGTGGTATTCTTAGGGAGGAGAACCTGATTGACGCAAGTCGAGACCCTCACGGCCCAACTGCTTCCACCAGGACCTTCTTCTGAGCCTGTTCCCACGGTATCAAAATGGAACTATCTCTCCTGAGCTTGTCTTCGCATCACAAGACTTTGTGAAGACTGGTTGCCCGCACTCCTTGCAGCAAAGCTCCAATCACGACTAAGTATTGGGACTCTTTGATTCTGTGCACTCCTGCAGCAGCAATATTCTTCTCCCTCAGCTCAGAATCGCAACTCTGAGTCTGCTTCTAGCCTGTGCACGCCTTGCACGACTCTGGTGCCTAACCTGCACTCTTAAGAAACTTAGAACAAAATTTATCTCTTTCTGAACCCTGCAGTCACGCACTCCTTGCGGACAAATTCCACTGCACTCTATGCAGGAATCTCCTAGCTTAGAACAGAGAAACAATTTAAACTAATTTCTTATTTCCCCAGATTTCAATATGAACTATGAAATCACATACACAACATATCAAAGCAATTGTATGACAGAAAGAAAACATCCATGAGCATAATATCAACACAGAGAAACAACACAAACCATGAAATTGAATCAAAGGCTCTCTTCTATTAATTCAATTTGTACATGGGTGTTCTCCACAAGTTCTCTGCTTGCTCTTCTCTTCAGAATGCTTGATCCTCTCCTGATCCTGATCCTGATAATGTTACAATGTACAGAGGAGGGTGTCTATATCCGTTTGCCTTCTCGAATTCTACAACTATCAAATCTACCATTAATTCCTATCTAACAGCATTAAAACTATTAAATGCCTCAGCTACCTAAGGACGAGAGCTTATCCGTTCAAGGTCCATTACAATGTACAAGTGCGCTTCATTACATCAACCCATTAATGCTTGGCGCAACCAATATCAAGGTGTTTCAAAATTTGTAGGCGTTGTCCAGCTGTCTTTTCTGCTCGCTGTGCTGGCTCGCTTGATGCGCTGGCGATGCTCCTGCATCACTGATGAATGTTTGGAAACACTCCACCTCTAGCGATGGTCACCTTCCCCAAAATCTTCCCCAATTCATCATCGGTCCATAGCCACCAGACACTAATTTAGTTGAAACATTGCCTAAGAGCTTCTCAAAAGTCGTGTTAAAGTCTTTAGGGTTGGAGACATTGGACTTACCGAAAATATGCATGCCATTAGTGTCCAATTTTCTTATGAAACTATAGTTTTCATAGCGTATGAACCAGATAAATCCCAAGTTCTATCGCCAATGACATTCTCACATTTTTGTGGGATGATAGTTGTTGCATCTTGTGATACAAAACCATATGTCTAACTGTGAATGCATGAAACCAACCTTAAAAAGTTGAAGCAAACAAGGGCGTAGGATCTCAACCTTGCAAACTGCAAGAACATGTCTAACTGCCCAAATTCACTACAGACAAGATTGTATCCAAAAATCAGAGGAAAATGTATTGTAACACGTCTGTTAAGTAAACATTTCAGGCTATCAGAACCATCCATGGGCCTCGCGTTGTATAAACATTTAAGAAAAAATGTGTGTGGCAGGCCTCTTTACGTATGTTAAGTACTTAATAATAATAATAAATAAATAAATAACAATAACAATAATACAACAAACATAAAAATATTTATAATTAACGAAAGTTAGGATAAATTTAGCTAGCAGAAAATGCTAAGATAAACATTCATACTAATGCTAGCATTAATCCACCTTTGAGCAATGCATAAGAAAATATATGCGTGTTGATCTTGGATTAAAACATGAATTAAAATATTAGGAATAACGAAGCTGGCAATAAAACTTCGAATCTATTATCCAATGAGATGATGACATATAACGTTTTTTTTATTATATAAAAAATAATGTTTTTAGTTCTATGGTACGAACAATAGAAATGATGCGAAAATTTATAGTCAAAAGACATATTAATATGAAATCAACAAATTATCAATTTCTTAGTCCCTCTACACCTTAGGACTAATAAGTTAAAATTATTTTGGAGAATATTATCTATTTAATTATTATTATTAAATATATAATATTCTCGAAAATAATTTTAACTTATTTTTATTTTAATTCCATATTTTCAACTTATTTTTATTTCAATCCCATACTTTTATAATAAACCAATTTTAACCATCCTTAAAAGCTTATTTCTTATTTTTATTTTAACTTCACATTTTTATAATAATAAATTAAATTCTGTTTGTATTTAGTACAATGCATTCCTCTTTTCTCTTATTATAATAAATTAGATTCTCTTTGTATTTAGTACAATACATTCCCATACTCTTTTCTCTTGGTTCAAGGTTAACTCCATCATCCTTTATATTTATTTTTCGAAACACTTGTACTATGCTTAACGATAATTACCTTTCTAAATAATCAATATTTTTTCAACTAAATATAAAAAAATGCAAAAAAATGATTTTATGATAAATACAATGCAAAACAATGACTTTCTATTTATGTTAATTATTGTTATAACCATTTTTATGTTTAGTTTTATTTTTTTATTTTATTTTTTAATTATTATGAGGCTATGGAAAAAAATTGTTTCTACTAGGGTTTTGTTTTGTTTTGTTTCCACATTTAGGGTTAAGTGTTGGTCTCCAGGTACACTCGACCGCACCTTGGCCTGGTCACACTATGAACAATACATAAGGAGGGTTGTGAGGCCCCTCCTATAGTCATGTAGTTTAGCATGATTTGAGCAGAGGAAGCTTTCAACGATCACCCTTTGAGCCTTCCCCGGACCTGCGTTCTCAACTATTCTTTGAAGGAGCAGAAAAGGAGAAATCCATGGAAATAGATCCTGGACCAACTCATGCACAATTGGCTCACCTCTAGGGGGCAAGAAAATGTCTTCCCCAAGTTCCTTCGACACCAAAATATGTGGTAAGCACTCCCAAAATCGAAGATTAGAAACAATATATGAGGGATTATGCACTAGTGGGAAAATTCATATGCCTCTGGCCTTCCGAGCATGATATAGTGAAATGGATACACCATTGGTGGAGACCCAAAGGACACTATGATCTACAACTGGGTTCCAAAGGCTTCTTCACCATCATATTTCACAATCTAGAATATTGGAACCAAATCTTTGATGGAGGACCATATTTTTTTCAACTATGTCGGTCTCATCATGTGCTTATAGATTGAGAAGTTTAGCCCGAAAAAGGATGATTTCTTGCATTCACCGGTTTGGATCCATCTCTATACCTTACCACAATAGTTCTAGTTAGAAGAGACCCTTGCAGGCATTAGAAACACCATTGGAGTCTATGTCAAGGCACCATAGGCCACCAGACAGAGAAGGTACACCTCTTATGCTCGCATATGTGTATATCTAAATATCTTCAAACCCCTCCCAGGTTCCATCACTCTAGAATATCATGATGAGGAATGGTCACAGATCATTGATTATAAGCACATACCTTTTCAATGTAGGAAGTGCCATGAAAACGAGCATCTCTTTAGATATTGTCCACTAAATGCCTCCAGCAAGGTCGAAACCCCTGAGACAAGAAAAACAAAAGATGACTTGACACAAGTTACAGGTATACAACGTCAAGCAACCAAGAAGATGGCTACACCAGTGGCGAAGGGCCCTTCATCTAGTAATTGTTTTGATGCCCTTCAACAGGTTTCGAAGGACTTAGATGAGATGAAGGCTCCCCCCCAAGAAGGCCCAACCCAAATCAACATCAAAGGAAAATCGGTGGAAACCCCCGTCTCGGTGTAGGTTCTTCCTAAAACCTCATCTAAAACCAAGGAAAAAGATGATTTGGAAATAGAGGATGGTTATGCATAAATGGACCTAGATGAACAAGATTTGGAAGGTGTGGATTTGATCCATGTTGAGAAACCATATTGAAAAAAGGAACTCTACACCATTCCTCCAAATCAACCGCACAAGCTACGTAAGGTATTCCTTAGTTCCTCTGTGGGCGCCTCTACCAGATCTAGTTCTGGACTAGGCATTTACTGGGGCCATTCAAAAGACAAGCGAAATCCCCAGAAGGATGAAAAGAAAAGAGGCTGAAAGTATACCCAACAACTCATACAGGAGATTAGGAATTTTATGGTGAAATCA
>SNQJ01S0017779.1:68298-103571 GCA_010110895.2 Picea sitchensis | reverse complement strand
TCATCTCATGGAACATTCGGGAACTCAAGGGTTGTAGCAAGCAATGCCTTCTATAAGATCGAATCATGGAAGCACAACTAGATATAATTTTTATTGAATAAACAAAATGCGTAGGGGAACAGGTGAACCAAATCCTCACCCGATGTTGGAGACAAACAGGGGTCATGTGAATCGATGCTATAGGCATCTCTGAAGGTCCGACCATCCTTTGCAATCCAAACTCTATAATCATGGCAAACATTTTCACATCCAAATGGACCATCACAGCAAAATTTTGAGTCATTGACTCTAACAAACGAGGATTCTTGACTAATGTGTACAATCCCACCACGTAGAGGGACAAGTTACCCTTTGTGTAGAACTTGAAGTGGATCAGGAACCTCATTAGGAACTGAAGATGGATTTTGGGCAGTGACTTCAACATTATATGCAATCTAGAAGAAAAACAAGGAGGGGTTCGTCGATTGGATGGTGAAAGTGGTCATTTTCAATCCATGATCGACAAGTTAAGCCTCATTGATGTTGAAACCCATAATGGACTCTACACCTGCTCGAACTACCGATTAGGAGCAGAACCACTAGCTTTCTTCCTAGATTTGTTTCTCATTTTAAAGCCTCTTTTTCTGGAGGGCCTCTCCTTGGTAGCTAGCATCCTAGGTGCCTTTGGCTCAGATCATTGGCATATTCAAATATGGTTGGATATCACTGGCTCTCCAGGGTGAAAACCCTTTAGATCTGAGAAATTTTGGCTCTCACATCCTGAATTCCAATCAATTGCTCTAACTTGGTGGAATGAAGCAGCCATCCGACATGGCACTCTCATGTTTTGATTACAATAGAAATTAAAAAAATTCAAACAATGCCTTTATATGTGGAACAAAAATACCTTTGGAAACATCTTTGATTCACAAAGGATATTAAACTAACAAATGGAGCTTCTCCAACAAAAAATCAGGGACCAAGGTCTAACACAGCAAATCAAGGAACATGAGGCCTCACTCAAGAAACAGATGGATGAAATATGTTCACAGGAAGAAATCCTATGGACCAAAAAATCCAAGATCCAATGGCTTAAGGAGGGAGAACGAAACAAGAAATTCTTCCATCGCTCAATGATCCACTGTAAACACATCAATCGCATCTCACACTTAGTATCTAAACAATACCAAGTTCTCCAAAACCATGAGGATATTGAGCATGAACTTGTCACCTACTATCAAGATCTTCTATTGGAACCCCCTGGAAATAGATCAACTTCCATTGGTAAAATCACTCAGCACATCCCCGCCAACATAAACAAGGAAAAAATGATGCTCTCTTTAGGCTGATCACGATTGAAGAAGTGGATCAAGAACTCCATGGCACACCGAATGAAAAATCTTTCAGGCCCAATGGATTCATAAAATACATTTTTCATAATTGTTGGCCCGTGATAAGGGAGGAGGTCTGGGAACTCATTGAGGATTCCAGACAATCTACTCAAGTGCTTACGACTTTCAATGTGACTTTCCTAAATCTCATCCCCAAGGAAGAACAAGTTACTCACCCAAAGTAGTTTAGGCCCTTTACTTTATGCAATGTCATCTATAAACTCCTCACTAAGGTAATCACCCAATGACTCAAGCCCCTCGTTCCTTTCATCATTTCTACTAAACAATTAGGTTATCTAGAGGGATGAAAAATCTTAGACAACTTCATTTTGGCCCATGAAGTCATTCATTCTTTACACATCACAGGAACTCTAGGTATTCTCTTGAATTTATATCTTTCCAAATCTTTCGATAAGATAAGTTTGGATTATATGAAATCAATCCTTCTTGCTTTTGGTTTTTCTTCGGCCTGGGTAGATTGGATTCTCAACCTCACTTCTTCAACCTTCTATTCCATTTTGATCAATGGTGTCCCTTCCTACCCGTTATCTCCCTCGAGGGGCATCCATCAAGGGGATCCCCTTTCTCCTTTTCCCTTCATCATTATGGCTGAAGGCCTGAGCCGGTCCATCAAAGAGGCTATCGCTGACAAATACTTACCTAGGCTCTCCCTGCATGGCTTATATCTGCCAGTCTTCCACAACCAGTTTGTAGATGATACCTTGATTATGTGATCCCCCACTATTCATCAATCCCACCACATCCATGATATTCTCCAGGACTTTTGTGATGCCCATGGTATGTATATTAATCGGGACAAATCTCAAATCTTCTTTTTCAATACCCCCCATCGGATCCAACTTCACATCACTCACCTCCTTGGTTTTAGCCGAAGCCCCCTTCCCTCCAAATACCTTGGTATTCCCCTGATTGACAATTCTTTGCGGAACAACTCTTGGGAGGGTATCCTATCCTCCCTAGAAAAGATAATTTTATCTTGGACTTTCCATTCCCTCAATCTCCCTATCTACCTCATCCTCCTTAAATCTATTTTGCAATCCTTTCCCATCTACTCCTTCTCTTTTCTGGCGGCTCCAAGTTTTGTTCTCACTTCTGTAAAAAATATGCAAAGGAAATTTATTTGCAGGGCGCAAAGGATGGTTGTAAAGGGGCCTTAATCAGTTGGGAAAATCTTTGTAATTCGAGGTTGTTTGGGGGATTGGGGCTACAAGACCCTACAACTATTAATAAGGTCCTAAGTGCCAATATTTTGCGGCGATGGCTCAAAATCCATACTAATCTTTAGGCTTGAATATGGTGGAAGAAGTACACCCCCCATACTGATGAGAAACAACTGATCAAATGGAAAGAGCAGAGACCTGGTTCCTTGATATGGAACTCTACCAAACAAAACAATTCCCTCATCGCTGAAAATAATTTCTGGGAAGTGCGGGATGGCATACCTGCTTCCTTTTGTCATGATTCTTGGCAAAAAATGCCCACCTTAATGCAAAAACCTCTTTTAGTATATTTCCTTGCCCCTATGATTAAGGCATGACTCACAACCATGGATGACTACTGGCAAGTTGTCCCCTGTAACACCACATAGCATCTTTGGAAATCCTCTTGGGTTGATATAAATGTTTCATTCCACGCAGATCTCTATCCCTAACACGAGGTGCTCAAACCTAAAAAAATTCAAATAATCCCTAAATATGACATCCTATGATGGGGACATTCGTCGCAAGGTACCTTCAACCTCCAAGAGAACTACATTCTCAAGGTGGCCTTTAACTTACTCCCCAAGGAACCAGTTTGGAAAAAAATATGGTTGGCAAAGATCTGGCCCAAGATTAGTACCTTCTGCTAGCTCATTTCCCACAAGAGCATCATCACTTGGGACAATTTATTGAAAATTGGATTTGTGGGACCATCCATCTACCCACTTTGCCTTGCATCTCTTAAGACTCAAAATCACCTCATGAATATCTGCTCCTATAATTCCTAGGTTTAAGATCACTGCACATTGATGATGCGTACCTTAGATACAAATCCCGACAAGCTCAAGGACACCATAGAGGGATGGAAGGATTCTTCTTTTCGATCTCCCATCCTCAATCACATTTGAAAACTTTTATTGGGTTTCATCCTTTGGCAAACCTAGAAAGAAAGGAACCAATGTATTTTCAAATCCTCTCACCTTGAGTGGTGGGCAGTCTAGGAAATAATCCAGGACAATATCATGGAAACTATGTAAATGCAGAATTGGAAAGAGGACTACTCAGTCTGTCCTACTCATGAACATAACATCCTCACCAACTGGAATATCAACATCAACACCCCTCCTTCCAAGGTTACTCTGAGGTCAGGTGTTCTTGGAAACCCTTCTAGTTGGTCATCTCCACCTCCTGGTTTCTTTAAAATAAATTTTGATGGGGATTCTAAAGGAAACACTTGACCTATAGGATATGGAGAGGTCTTTCAAGACTGTCAAGGCTCCATTATTATTTTTTTCACAGGAATCGTTTGGCACAATACCAACAATTCAACAGAGCTCTAGGGCCTTCTTTGAGGTCTACAACTTGCTTAGGAGCAAGGATTCCATAAGTTAATTGTTGAAGGGGATTACCATATAAATTTTTAGGGACCTAACCTACCTAACCCCTCAAGTGGGTAGAATAATATATTTCCATTTAATAAAGGTCAATATTAATAAGGCATAGAAATAAGGAGGAATAAGTCAACTGTAAGAAGACCTAATAGAAGCTTCTGCTTCTAGAAGGATCTTCCCCTATATTGTTCTTTTGGATAAATAGATTTAGAATAAATAAGAGTAGAGGGTATGAGAATTTTTGTCTTGGGTATTATTCTGGTAGAGCTCTTCTTTGCTGGAGGTTTCCCCCTCAAGAGGCAAGTGAACATTGCTATCATTAATCAAGGTTCTCTTTCTGGTATTATTATGGTATTGGTTTGGTTATATCATTGTTGTTCTGCCAGTTCTAGCTAAAATATTTCTATTCTGTATATTATTTTATATCTGGAATTCTACCAGTGGTATCATAACACTTTCCTTGGAAGAAAATTGTGGGTTATTTCTTTTTTGGTGTAGAGACACATTCTGACATCTTAAATCTATAGAGATATGTATTTATGCACATAAACACATAGTCAGGGAGTAATACACGTAGGAGATACAAGAGGTACTCAAGCGAACATCTATTGGACACCCTTGTAACACATGTTGGTACCCCTTCAAGTGGTAGCATATCAGAAAAAACCTATTTACAAATCGACCTATATCTCCTAAAGCCCTCCGTAGATAAACCGATCGACCGCTTGACTGCTATAGTGCCACCAAGAATAACACTCGACAAGATACTTTCTAGTACCTAGCTAGTCAGGTAGTATGACTAAGGGAACAATCTATATTCCTTAGTTGGTGCCCTAAGATATTGGGATGAGTACTATTGTTGGATCATGCATGTATATCAGAGAGCTATAGCATAGGGAAAACCCTTGTTTGTAGAAACCCTGAATACCCTAACCCTTGGGACGAAAAAATACCAGAACAGACAATATCTATTGCCACACAACTGTTCCTTCTGCATTCTGGTTGTGAAATTACTACGCATTTCTTCCTATTAAGAATTTGGGCATATCATCACTACGGTATTTTTCAGGCCAAAATATAACTCCACAAGAGTAAAAAAAAAAAATTATAGTGGTCCCACCGACACACTTATTTGGGACCTATCCCATTGTATTCCCCTTTTCTCCCTGATCGTAGTCATACATTTCATTTTTAATCCTTTTTTTTTTCAGTGGACCCTGACCCTTCTTAAGTTCCTTTTTTTTCCACCTATTCCATTATATTTCCCTTATTGCCCTGATCTTCATGGTACCTATCACTTATAAGTCCTTTTTGTAGTCCCACCCACCCATTTTTCCTTACCCGAACTTCCCCTCTCCAAATGGCCACCGCTCGCAACCAAGACCTACAAGCTTCCATCAATCACTTGACATCTGAGATTGCCTCTACCAATTTCTTTCTTGCACAATTCGAGACCCAAGTCGAGCACAAATTGGACACAATGGAAGCCAACTTCATGAACCACTTTAACACCCTCCAGTTTGTTGTCAACCAATTATTGAACCACCCTCCAGGTCCTTCCTCCTTGGACCAACCCAATGCTTTTGATTCCTCTCATTCTCTAGATTTTCAATCCAACTCCTTTCAACGTGACTCCCGTATTCCCCGTCAAGGTAAATAAATTTGATGGCTTCGATCCGACGGGTTGGGTCGCTCAAATGGAGCATTATTTTTTTCTGCATGGTATTATTGATGAGTTGGCCAAACTTCGTTGTGTTGTCCTCTATATAGATCCTAAATGATGGAAATGGTGGCAATGGTGAAAATTTCACGTCAAGGGTATATTTCCTAGACCCAGTTTGTTCTAGAGCTCTATGACCACTTTGACACTGATACCCACCATCTCGTTCGTTTGACCAAGTTGAAATTATTAGGCATTGTGGAAGACTTTATAACTTCTTTTGAGCATTTGGCCTTTCGAACTGAGTGTATGTCATATGTTTTCTTCCAGAAATTCTTTATCAGTGGCCTAAAGGATGAAATATGATCCCATTTTCTCATGGCCCACCCTCGGACTTGGTTGGAAGCTACTAAATGTGCTAAAGAGGCCTAACAAGTTGTTTTTTCCCAGAACAAAAAACCCTCATTTTTTCCTCTCCCTCGACCCACTAATCCTAACCCCCCTGTCACTCCCCTCAAGGTCCATAAATTATCTAGGGATGAAATGGTTGAACGCCAACTGAAAGATATTTTCTATAATTGTGATGAAAAATATTTTCTAAGGCACGAGTGTACGTAACAAAAATGTTTTATGCCCATTTCCAAATATGTTCCCAATGAAGATGTGACAATACCACTTGTCTACTTGTTGAAGGGCCCTCCCTTCCCGATGCTACCCAGGACCCTGCTGCACTCAATGACTTCTATTCTCCACAAACCCTCAAGCTCATTGGCTATATTAAGAATAGGAAGGTCATCATTCTTATTGATAGTGGTAACACCCACGATGTTATTCATCGTCGCATTTCCCAAGAAACCAATAGCTATATTCATGCTGCCAATAATTTTCAAATCATGATGGCCCATGGTGGGTCCATGAAATGTGGTGGGTGTTGTGAAGATGTATGTCTTCAAACTGGACATTACCACTTGAAAGATCATATTTTTTCCATTTAAATGGGTGGTTGTGACATTGTGATAGGTGTTGAATGGTTACACGCTTTGGGTCCCATTCTTATGGATTTTAGGGAATTAACCATGAAATTCCAACAGGAGGGACAAAGGTATCAATTTCAAGGTCTCACAGCTGGTTCTCCTGATATCATCAGTTCCCATCGCATGGAAAATCTCCTCAAGAAAGGCCACTCTGATATTATTTCTCAACTCCATTCTATTCACACAGTTGAGACACCCTCTATGCATCTTGACCTCCAAGCTATTCTCTCTAAACAATAAACTATTTTTTCCACTCCTCGAATACTTCCTCCTTCTCATGGTGTTCATGATCATTCCATACCCCTTGTTCCTGGTAGTCTTCCTCCTAGTTTTTTCCCTTATCATCATCCCTTTACCCAAAATAATGAAATTGAGAAAATAGTGCAGGAATTGCTACAAGCGGGTGTTATTATCCCTAGTAACAACCCTTATTATTCTCATGTGGTCATGGTACTTAAGAAAGAAGTTAATTGGTGCATGTGTCCTGACCTTTGTTCCCTCAATAAAATCACCATCAAGGACAATTTTCCCATTCCTGTCATTGATGATCTCTTGGATGAGTTGAGTGGTGCTCAATATTTCACTAAAATTGATCTACATTTTGGCTACCACTTGATATGCCCAAAACTTCCTTTCGAACTCATGAGGGTCACTATGAGTTCTTGGTCATGCCTTTTGGCCTGTGTAATTTCCCCTCCACCTTCCAAATCCTCATGAATCAAGTCTTCCGTCCTTTTCTTTGTCATTTTGTCTTATTTTTCTTTGATGATATTCTCATCTATAGTAAAACTTGGCAATCCCATGTTTCCCATGTGGATCAAGTTCTTCATTTACTCTCTCTTAATTTGGTGCCTCAGAAGTTGAGTACTTGGGTCATATTGTTGTCAAGGCTGGTGTCCGAGTGGATCCTAAGAAGATTGAAGCAATGCAGGATTGGCCTTGCCCCAAGACTATCAAAAGATTGCGTGGTTTTTTGTGTTTAACAGGCTATTATCGTAAGTTTATTTAGAATTATGGAAATATTGCGACACCTCTCACTGCTCTACTTAAAAATAATTCTTTCACTTGGACTACCGCAATTGATCTCACTTTTCAAGCATTGAAGGCGGTTATGTGCACTACTTTGGTCTTGGCCCTTCCTGATTTCACAAAGACCTTTGTCCTGGAATGTGATGCCTTCGGGAGAGGAATTGGAGTAGTCCTTATGAAAGAGTGAAAAACTTTGGCCTTTGCCAGCAAACAATTGTCAGAATTCCAATTGGGGCAATCAATCTATGAAAAGGAAATTTTGGCTACTCTGCATGTAGTGGATCTCTGGCACCCTTATCTCTTAGGGAAATTCTTCCAAATTAAGACAGATCATCAAAGCCTCAAGTATTTTTTGGAGCAATGACCTTCCTCTCCAAAGCAACAGAATTGTGTAACTAAGCTCTTTGGATAGGATTATGAGATCAATTACAAGAAAGGAAAAGAAAATGTGGTTGTTGATGCTCTTTTTCGAAAATATCAAAATTAAGGGCCCTATTCTCCCTATCCTTCATTGTACCTAATTGGCTCCAACCTGTTCGCCAGGAATGGCTACAACATCCTAAAATTTTGCATCTAATCCAACAATTGCAAGACAATTCTCTAGTTTTCCTAGGGTATTGTTGGTACAATGATGAGATACGCTACAAAGGTCATTTGTATTTAACTAAACAATCACAACTTAAATATACGGTGCTTTATGAGCTTCATGCTACTCCCATAGCTGGGCACTCAGGGTTTACCAAAACCTATGACAGGGTCAAACATTCTTTTTTCTGGGCTCGTATGGAAAAGGACATTCACACTTTTGTGGCAGGATGTTATGTTTGTCAATGTAACAAGGGAGAGACAATCAAAGCCATTAGCACACTCCAACCACTTCCAATTTCTATTTGGAGGGACATCTCTATGGATTTCATTGTGGGATTACCTAAATCATGAAATAAGTCAGTCAGCATGGTGGTAGTTGATCATCTTTCCAAGTATGCTCATTTTTGTTCTCTTCAACATCCATTTACTACATCCACAATGACTCAAATTTTCATGGATCATATCTTCAAGCTTCATGGCATGCCTCATTCTATTGTTTTTTATCGAGACCCTACTTTCATCAACAATATTTTGCAAGAAGTATTCAGGCTAAAGGGAACCCAATTGCATCTCAGAACTGTCTATCATCCCTAGATTGATGGTCAAACTGAAGAAGTCAACAAGTGTTTGGAGATTTATTTGAGGTGTTTTTCCTATAAAAGGAAAACTCAATGGGATCAATGGTTACCATTAGTTGAATGGTGGTACAATACTTCTTACCATACAACTACTCACATGACTCCTTTTGAAGCAGTATATGGACAAAAGCCACCTTTCATTCTCTCCTACATGCTAGTGTCTCAAAGGTTCGAGCAATTAACAAAACACTTATAGTTCAAGAAGCTATTTTCCATACCCTCGAAGAAAATTTGGTCATGGCTTAGATTCACATGAAGCAATAAGACAATCAAGTTCGCTCAGAATGTCAATTTGTTGAATGAGACCAGGTATTTCTTAGACTGCAACCTTATAAACAAACTTCACTTAAGGCCGAACATTGTTAGAAACTAGTGCCCAAATTTTATGGTCCTTATACAGTTCTTAATAATGTGGGACATGTGGTTTATCAGTTAGCTTTTCCTAGTTCTTCTAAGCTCCATCCTTTTTTTCATGTCTCATTCTTAAAGAAGGTGATTGGAACTAAGTGCCAAACTCAAACCACCCTTCCTGAGTTGGATGAAGAAGGATCCATCTAGTTGCAACCACAAGAAGTTTTGGACCAGCGTGAGTGTTGTCTTCATCAACGCACCTTCAAGGAAGTGTTATTCTAGTGGAAAGATACAACTCCCGCAGATGCCACCTCAGAGCCAACTACCATTCTGCATCAATTTCCTCATCTCAAGCCTTGAGGACAAGGATGATTTTAAGTGGGAGGGAATGTTAGGGACCTAATCTACCTAACCCCTCAAGTTGGTAGAATAATATATTTCCATGTAATAAAGGTCAATATTAATAAGGCCTAGCAATAAAGAGGAAAAAGTCAATTGTAAGAAGACCTAATAGAATCTTCTACTTCTAGAAGGATCTTCCTCTATATTTTTCTTTTGGATAGATAGATTTAGTATAAATGAGAGTAGAGGGTTTGAGAATTTTTGTTTGGGATATTATTGTAATAGAGATCTGCTCTGCTAGAGGTTTCCCCCTTGAAGAGGCAAGTGAACATTTCTATCATTAATTAAGGTGCTCTTTTTGGTATTATTCTAGTATTGTTCTAGTTATATCATTGTTGTTCTTCTATTTCTAGCTAAAATATTTATGTTCTGCATACTATTTTATATCTGGTATACTATATAATTCTTAGCCTTTTTTTCAAAAATACTTCATGAGGAGGACCTAGATAAAGTCTTCTCCTATTGGCGCCTCTCAAGTGGCCTGAATGTAATCAAGGTTATAGTTCAGCCCCACCTGGATCTCATCCTTTCACATGTTATACGATGAGCGAACCAAATCACAAACATGCTCACAAATATTGGAGTGGATCGGGAGAGGCTAGATATAGTCTATAAGCCCTCTGACCACATGGAATATCTTGTCCTCAAAGATTGGATTGCTCAAGAACTTAGCTAAGACAACCCCCCGAATAGGGTGTTAGGTGGGTACACATTCCAATTGGGATGGGTGGCACATCTCTAGCCTATTGAGGCCACGTGAACTTCCCAATGGCATAACCCTTCCCATATTTATGACCACTCTTATGCTTCCCTCCTGCATTCAATCCTGCACGTACGTTTCCTTGCTGCTATTACGTTCCATCTCCATTGGTTTTGTCATGGTGATAGATGACCCACATGATCTATCACCTCAATGCTTGTGTGAGGCCACCTTCTTGATCATATGCTACACTACTGCCCCTTTGTTGAGATCTCACGACTCAATCTACTCTGTTATGAGACCTCCTCACCTTGAGCTTCGGTTTGGTCTCTTCCCTCAACTCTCTGGGTCTGATTTTCACTCCTTCTCCTTTCCTCTCTTGGTAATTCCTTTTCTTCGAGGGAACCCTAAGAGAGGCCTAATCTAGTACCAAACATATAGTCTCATGGAAAACAAAATTCTTGCAGCTAACTTTCTGATTCCCAGTTCTTCAACCTCCTCCTTTTCCCTATTCTCTTCTGGTAAGCATCACCCTTCCTCTGTGTCTTCTCCCTGGGCCTATCACATAGAATGGTATGATAATAAGGGGAATTCATTGGGTTTCACCTCGGGTCCTCCTCCAGATGTGCCTTCCTCTTCACGACCACCCTCTGTCCCTTCAGTTCCTTTGAACGTGTCTCCTTCCTACCCCCGAAATCACTTCTCCCCCAGCTTGCCCATGGTGGATTCCCCTCCAGTGACCCAAGCACACTCTTTCTTGGACTATGGAGAATGATTGCATCTCCTTGCCTCATGGGAAATCATGCACAACCTAGTCTTTGATATCAGACGAGACCTGGATGACCTTGGATTCTGGATGGAGACAATGGATCGCCGAGGGGAAAGGTTGGAGATCCTACTCACCACTTTTCTTAGTTCCCTTCACACTCCATATCTTGTTCCATCTCGGGCAGAGAATGTGGTAGCACCTGTGACAAATGCTCCGACAACGACTACGTGGGAGACAGAGGTGAACATTGGGCATCCACCTGAATCTTAATTCTCCTTATGGGCTCATGTTCTAGTTTTGTGAGTTTAGATAATTATGGGCTCAGATACAAGTTTATTGAGTTTGTTTGATATGAGACACTCTGAGTATTTCTGGGCCCGGTATGGCATTGTATCTCCTATACATAGACTCTTGCACAATCAACTTAATTTAACATTTCATGTACAGTTTATTTTTTCTATTATGTCCATTTTGTTGCATTGGCTGAATTAGTTTCCCATATCGGCGATTCAGACCAACAAACATTCTGATATGAATGTCATTACTATATCATTTGACTTTGGAAGGTAATTTATAGAAACTAACTTACAAAAAAAAATTATTATGAGGCTTTATAATTTTCAAATTAAATATATATAATACAAAATTTATTATATAAGTTAGCTAATAAAATTTAATTTAAATAACAGAATTTTGTATTTGTAATTTAATTTAAAAATACATTTAAATCAATTTTTAAGGTTTTTAGTTTTTAAGCTAGAGTTTACATTATTATTACCAACATAGATCCATGTTATCTCTTGATCTATCGTACACCCATAGGCATCCGCGATGCAAATTTTTTTAGAGTACAAAACTTAAATAAATGTTTGCATATGGAAGAATTTGATTCCTCTTAGTCCATGATAGATCGAGAGTTAAGATGGATCTAAACTAGTTATTCTTAATATATATATATATATATATATATATATATATATATATATATATATATATATATATATATATATATAATTGATATTGAAATATTTACTTATTTACTAATATTCTTTTAAATAACTGTGTTAACTACATATTAAGAATTGAAGGAATTGTACATTTCCCTCATACGGAGAAGCTTGAAAGCACCTATAGAATAAAATTTTTTTACTTTTTGTTTCTCTCTCTCTTTATAAAAGTTGATATAAAAGTATTTTCCTTAATATGGATGTTAAAATATGTTTTAAATGCCAACTGTCGACTTTCAATTATTGTATTATTATTATTATTATTATTATTATATATATATAATTTATGGCTCACATTGAAATTATTTTTCTTTCTTAATAATTTTTTTAGAAAGCACCTATTAACAAATTAAATAGTTTTTTAATAATTTTTGTACATGTGTCAAATCCATGTTCAAAACAAAAGTAATTACACATATCCCTCACATACTAGGGTGTAAGCTTTATTCAATGCAATGTCTATTAGTAAAAAAGGCCTATCTAGAAATTTAAAAGCTTAAAAACATCTTATGCATGACTAGCTAGAGAATGAGTGAAGTTCAAATGTGTTAATTACACATAGGCCTCGAGGATGGATGTCGAGTCACCTCTTCTGATTGTCTTGTTCCACATTCTCCTTGACTTGTCAACCATCAAGTTGAAGGGTTGCCTTTTGATCCAATTTCTTTCTATTTCATGTCACTCACTAGCTTCTTTCTCTTTCTCCTCACTAGCCTTTCCTATGTAACAGGCTTTGAACCCTCTCAAAAACATATTTACCAAATTATCTCAAATTTCTTGTCCAAGATTTCCATCCGTTGTTGTTGGATTTTCGTATTATTGATGACTTAAGATATGAGAGATTTAGTGAACCACAAAAACTCTATTGTTTTGAAGAGCTTGGTGTAACTAGTTTTGGCTTCTGGGTCTTCCACCCAACCTTTGAATTCATATTCTATTTGGTCTTGGGTCATCTTATTTATCTTTTGGTTGATTGCAATCTTGATATTGTCACTTCTTTTGTAATTGTTGGACTGATTCACCTAAAGTAGTAAAATTCTTCAACCTTGTTGGCTTGCTTTTGGGCCCTAGTGAGATAGTGTTGCTTCTTGTAAGGGTTGGAATAGGGTTTTTGTTTCCTCTTCCTACAAGTTTCAGTTTCAGTTGGTTTTGGGATGTTTTCAATGACCCTTTTTTTCCACAATTCACTTCAAAGGGGAAGGGCAGTGGTTGAAAATTTTAGGAGAAATGAAAATGTAGAAAACATATTCAGAAGGAACAATGATCAAAGCATGGATAGAGGGAACTAAACCACCTATTCCAAACACATTATCTTAATATTGACTTGGCTGAAAAGAGTAATTCATCACATGATCTCTCAAAACAGGGATAGGAAAAACAAAGGAATTAAGGACCCCAAATGAATGCCCCACTTCTAGTGACTGGATACTGAGAATGGTCTCAACAAAAGATGCCTTTCACTAATTTAGGCTACCCATAGGACCAAAAACTTCACATGTGTTTTAGACACCCCATTGACTTCATCATCTTCCACCTTGTCTACTTTCTACCTTGCCAAATTATTATTTACTATGTAGGTGGAGTTATAATATGTTCTCCTAGCATGTCAATAGGGGCATGCAACTGAGACTGGAGAGTATTATGGTTCTCTTTCGAATACCCCATCCAAACATGTGAATAGGGGCATGCAACTGAAAGTTGGAGGGTACTATGGTGCTCCTATTAGACTGACCATCCAAGCATGTCAAGAGGGGCATGCAATAAATACACTATTGAACTAAATGAGATTCATTTGTTAGAATAACTTCCATTGTATCTCTGTATCTATCCCCTTCCTATCTTAAGAGAAATAAAGTATTATCTCTATGAACCAGATTTGGTGGTGATGGCTCAAACTCCCTAATGATATTTGGGCCCAAATTTGGTGGCATAAGTACACCCTTCATACTACAAAGAAAAAATTTATCAGATGGAATGAGCAGAGACCCGATTCCTTGATATGGAACACTGCCAAACAAAACAATTCCCTGATCACTGAACACACTTTGTGGGAAGTGTGGGATGGAATAACTGCTTCCTTTGGGCATGATTCTTGGCAACAGATTCCCTCCTTAGTGAAACAACCTATTTAGTATATTTCCTTACTTATTGATTCAGTGAGAATTCACAATTATGAGTGACTCTTTGAAAGAGATTGTCCCCAGCCACCACCTACCACCATCTTTGGAAATCCTCTGGATGATATCAACATTCACGTTCCAGTTTCGAGCCTTGGCATAGAGGCACTCAAACCTGGAAAATAAATGTCCCCAAATATGACATCCCTGATGGGGACATTTCTGCAGGTTCCTTCAACCTCAAAGAGGCCTATAGTCTCAAAGTGGACTTCAACTTACTCCCCAAGGAACCGATTTGGGAAAATATATGGTTGGAAAATATCTGGCCCAAGATCAATACCTTCCTCTGGCTCATTTCCCACAAGAGCATCATCACTTGGGACAATTTATTGAAAATTGGATTTGTGGGACCATCCATTTGCCCTATTTTCCTTGTAGCTCCCGAGATGTAATATCACCTCCTAAATCTTTTCTCCTACATCTCCCAGTTTTGGGATCATTGTGCATTTATGATTCATGCCTTAGATCAAAATGGTGATGAGCTCAAGGACACCATAGAGGGATGGAGGGATTCCTATTTTTAATCACCCATCCTCAATCACATTTGTAAACTATTACTGGGTTTCATCCTTTGGAAGATCTGGAAATAAACAAACTGACATATTTTCAAATCCTCTCTCCTTCACTGGTGGCTGATGGAAAAGAATCGGAACAATATCTGACTATCTAAATGCAGACTTGGAAAGAGGACTACTTAGTCTATCCTTCTCATGAACATAACATCCTCACAAGCTGGAATCTCAACATCAATTCCCCTCCTTCTAGGGTTACCCTGAGGTCAGTTGTTTTGGGAAACACTTCTAGTTGGTCTCCTCCACCTCCTAGTTTCTTTAAATTAAATTTTTGATGGGGCTTCTAAGGGAAATTCTAGACTTGTAGGATATGGAGCGGTCTTTCTAGACTGTCAGGGCTCCATTATTATTATATATGCAAGAATCATTGGGAACAATGCCAACAATTCAATGAAGATTTGGGGCCTTCTTCAAGGTCTACAACTTGCTCAGGAGCAAGGCTTCCATAAGTTAATTTTTGAAGGGGATTACCATATAATTCTTAGCCTTTTTTCAAAAATACTTCATGGGGAGGACAGATAAAGTCTCTCGCTATTGGCACCTCTCAAGTGGCTTGAATGTGATCAAGGTGATAGTTCAGCTCCACTTGGCTCTCATCACTTCACATTTTATATGAAGAGCGAACCAAACTATAGAAAATATTACAAATAATGGAGTGGATCAGGAGGGGTCGGATCTAGTATGTAACCCCTCTAACCACATGGAACATTCGGTCCTCAAATATTTTATTTCTCAGGAACTTAGCTCAGAAAACCCCTAGGATGGGGTGCTAGGAGGGCACACATGTCAAGTGGAATGGGTGCCACATCTACATCCTATTGAGCCCACATGAACTTCCCATCAGCGTCACCCTTACCCTATTTATGACCGCTCTTATGCCTCCCTCCTACATTAACTCCTGCACATATGTTTCCTTTCTTCTCTTGCGTGCCATATTCATTGGTTTGGTCATAGTGACAGATGACCCACATGATCTATCACCTCAACTCTTGTGCAAGAACACCTTCTGGATCATATATCGCACTACTACTCCCTTTTTGGGATCTCACGACTCAGTCTACTTTGTTATACGACCTCCTGGCCTTGATCTCTGGTTCATCCTCTTCCCTTGACTCTTTATTTCCAATTCACACTCCTTATCCTTTCCTCTAATGGTAATTCCTTGGATTCGAGGGTGTCCGAAGAGAGGCCTAATCTAGTACCAATACATTCGCATGGTGAACAAAATTACTAGAGCTAATTGTTTGCTTCCCAGTTCTTCGGCCTCCTCCTCTTCACGTCATCGCTTTGATTGGCGTAGCCCCTATAATAATCTTCGCCCTAGGCATGTCACATAGAATGGTATGATAATCAAGGAAATTCACTGCGTTTATCCTTGGTTCCTCCTCTAGATGTGCCATCCTCTTCACAACCACCCTCTATCCCTCTGACTCCTTCGACCGTGTATCCTTCCCAGCCTCGACATCCCTCCTCCCTCACTGATCCCATGGTGGAGTCCAATCCAATGACCCAGGAGCACTCTTGCTTGGACTATGGATAATGCTTGTGTCCCCTTGCCTCATGGGAAATCATGCACAACCTATTCTTTGATGTCAAAAGGGGCCTGGACGACCTACGATTCTGGATGGAGATAATAGATCACCGAGGGAAAAGGTTGGAGATCCTACTCACCACTCTGCTTAGCTCCCTTCACACTCCATATCCTATTCCATCTCAGGCAGAGAATACAACAACACCTGCGACCGATGCTCTGATAATGGCCAATCATGAGACAGAGGTGAAGATTGGGCATCCACCTGAATATTAATTATGCTTATGGGCTCAGGTTATGGTTCTGTCAGTTTTGATCATTATGGGCTCAGATACTGGTTTTTTGAGTTTGTTTGATATGGGACACTCTGAGTATTTACGATCCTGATATGGCACTATATCTCCTAGACATATAGTCTTGAAAAAATCAACCTAATTTATATTTCATGGACAATTTGGATTTTTTTTAATTACGTCCATTTTGTTGTAATGGCTGAATTAGTTTCCCATATGGGTGATTCAGACTAGCAAGCATTTTGATATGAGTGTCATTACTGTATCATTTGACTTTGGAAGGTAATTTATAGAAACTAACTTACAAAAAACTTTGTTATGGATTTATAATGTTCAAATTATATATATATATATATATAACTTACAAAATTTGTTATATAGGATTAGCTAATAAAATTTAATTTAAAATAACAAATTTTGTATTTGTAATTTAATTTAAAATTTTATTTAATCAATTTTTGGGTTTTAGTTTTTAAGCTAGAGTTTACATTATTATTACCAACACAGATCCATGTTAGCTCCGGATCTATCATTCTCCCATAGGCATCCTCGAAATGCAATTTTTCTTAGAGTACAAAACTTAAAGAAATGTTTGCATATGGAAGAATGTTATTCCTCTTAGCCCATGATAGATCGAGTTAAGATGGTCTAAACTAGTTCTTAATATATATATATATATATATATATATGTATGCCACGTGTCAACTCTATGTTGAGAACATAAGGGAATGCACATCTCTCTCTCTTAGCCGATACATCCTTCAAATGTTTTAACCACCATCTTAGATCCATCTTAATTCTATATATAGAGTCTCATCAAATTCCTTTTTTCAAGTGCAAAACTTGAAAAAATGTTGCATCTTGAAATATATGATCCCTCTCAGTGCACCATAGATTGGCAATTAAAGATGGATCTAAGCTAGTTATATATATATATATATATATATATATATATATATACCTATATATATAATTTTTTTTTTTTTTTATAATAATTTATTTTTAATACCAAATTGGTGTATATGAGACCCCCTTGTTTGTGGGACAAGGGACCCCTTGCCAGTGATTTATTTGGTAAAGTATATGAGAAGGTATACATACCCTACCCCTACAGTTTGAACTTCTTGAGGCCTCTTAAGGTATATATATATATATATATATATATATATATATATATATGGAAGAAGAGAGAGAGAGAGAGAGAGTTTATTTCACTCTCTATTAGTTGATATAAATTATTTTACTTAAGGTGGATGTAAAATATGTTTTTCAAATACCACATGTCAACTTTCAATTGTTATATATATATATATATAGCCCACATTTAAATTATTTTTTCTTCTTAATAATTTTTAGAAAGCACCTATTAGCGATTTTTTTTTCTTAGTAATATTATTTTAAATGTTACGTGTCAACTCCATGTTGAGTAAAAAATTACATATCTCCCTCATCTGAGGGTGTAGAAAGCCTTTAAGCCCAATAATGTAGTAAAAAAGGCACTATCTAGAAATTAAAAAACTTACGAACATCTTATATGCATGACTAGATAGAGAGCATAGTGAAGTTAAATGTTAATTACATAGGCCTCGAGAAGTGGATGTCTGAGTCACCTCTTATTGGAGTTGTCTTCCTGTTCCACATTCTTCTTGAGCAATAACTACCATGTTTGAAGGGGTTCCCTTTGATTCCAATTTCTTGTCCTCACTAGCCTTGCTTTCTCTTTCTTGTCCTCAATGGACTTTCCCTATGTAATAAAGGCTTTGAACCCTACTCCAAAAACATATTTACCAAGTGCCTTGAATTTCTTGTCCACGATTTTCATCTGTTGTTGTTGGTTCCATATCCCAGAGCGACTTGAGATGAGAGATTTAGTGAACCATAAAAACTCTATTGTTTTGAAGAGCTTGGTGTCCCGAGTTCTAGAAAAATTTGTGTCTTCCACCTAACCTTTGAATTCATCTTCTATTTGGTCTTGGGTCATCTTATTTATCTTTGATTGATTGTAATCTTGGGATTTTCCACTTATTTTTTAATTTTGGAATGATTCACCTGAAGCAGTAAAAGTCTTCAACCGTGTTGGCTTGTTTTTGGGTCCTGGCGAGATAGTGTTGCTTCTTGTAAGGGTTGGAATATGGTTTGTGTTTCCTCTTGCCACAGGTTTCAATTTTGGTTGGGTCAAGGTTGTTTTCAGTGACCCTTTTTACCACAATTCACTTCAAAGGGGAAGGGCAATGGTTGAAAGTTTTAGGAGAAATGAAAATGTAGAAAGTATATTCAAAAGGAACAATGATCAAAGCATGGATTGAAAATGTAGAAAGTATATTCAAAAGGAACAATGATCAAAGCATGGATAGAGGGAACTAAACCACCTAGTCTGGACACATTATCTTAATATTGACTTGGCTGAAAAGAGTAATTCATCACATGATCTCTCAAAACAGGGATAGGAAAAACAAAGGAATTAAGGGCCCCAAACAAATGCCCCACTTCTAGTGAATGAATACTGAACATGGTCTCAACAAAATATGCCTTTGACTAATTTAGGCTACCCACGGGATCAAAAACCTCAATTGGACACCCAATCCTACTAGAAAGAAGAATCAGACTACATAAAACACTAAGAAACAAATTGATACTTCACATGTGAGGGGGAAACTTGTTGGTGAAATCATTGTGGTATTCCTATTTGAGTAGATAGATGCTCGACAAAACCTATTTCTCCTTTCATGAGTTGGTCATATCCTTCATTGAATTTTCCCTGTGCATTGATTTCCCATTTCATTTCATTATGGTCCTCTTGCCCTCCATTATCTCCTTTTCATTACATCACGTGTGTTTTAGACACCCCATTAACTTCATCATATTCCACCTCGTCTACTTTCTACCTTGCCAAATAATGATTTAGTATGCACGTGGAGTTATAACATGTTCTCCTAGAATGTCAATAGGGGCATGCAACTGAGAGTTGGAGAGTATCCTGGTCGGACACCCCATCCAAACATGTGAATAGGGGCATGCAATTGAAAGTTGGAGGGTACTATGGTGCTCCTATTAGACCGACCATCCAAGCATGTCAAGAGGGGCATGCAATAAATACACTATTGAACTAAATGAGATTCATTTGTTAGAATAACTTCCATTGTGTCCCTTTATCTATCTCTTTCCTATCTTAAGAGAAATAAAGTATTGTCTCCATGAATCAGATTTAGCTTAGGATTACCCATTCATTTAGCTTAGGATTACCCATTCAAAATCTCAGTTCCTATCTCAAGAGAAATAAAGTATTGTCTCTATAAATCAGATTTAGCTTAGGATTACCCATTATATTGTCTCCGTGAATCAGATTTAGCTTAGGATTACCCATTCAAAATATCGGTGAAAGGGGTAATGTGATGCTCCTATTGGAGACCCTATTCAAGTGAATAGTGAATTTTAAAAGTTCTTTTAAATTAACATGATTTTTAATATTTTCCAATAAAAACAAATTCTTTCTTATGTTAATGGTAACCTTCCAAGTGGAATACAACCCTTTTTGGTAGTTGGAATTTGATACATCAGTGCTTATGATGAATGTGATTTACATTGTGAATCTATTTTATTTTATGTGATTTACATTGTGATTTTTTTTTATTTCTGTTTAGTTGTTTGTCTTTATTGCCATTGTTCTTTGACCATGTTCAGTTCAAACACAGAGAATAAGACAGTTCAAACAGAGAGAATACGACATAATGTATTTACCAATCCTAAATAAAAGACGTTGAAGCAAGTTGTAGAAGAAGATAAGAGGTTGAGGCAAGTTGAAGAAGAAGATAAGAGGTTGAGGCAAGTTGCAGAAGATATGTGTGCATATAGACATGTGATTGTAAAAATTAACATGCGATTATAAAAAATAACACTAAATCCATAACAACATACCGCACACTGATTCTTATTTTGTCTTCTTTTACCCATGACAACATATACCGCCCACAGAAAGAGAGCAAGCACACAGATTTTTATTGTCTTTTTTTTTTCTAGGAATCTTTGTCCGTCTTGAGCTCCCCCCACTGAAAGAGAGCAAACACTCTTTTTTATTTTTTTTACCAATCTGGCACGTTTTTTTTACCTTCTTGAGGTCCTTTAACAGACAAAGAGGCAGGGAATCATTCTTTTAAGGTTGAACTATCATTACGTATTATTTAGATGCCCATCCGTTTACTCTTAAACAACTTTTAATGAGTGAAATGTAATCCCAAAGCATTGTGCATATCAACAATATATTCCAACTTCCAAAAGAACTATAGATTTTGTTATGAGACATGGTTTTATATTTACAAAAATTATGTTGGAAAGGAAACTTCACTTTTAAGCATGTTATGCGAAGTGGCAAATTGGAAATACAATAAAATGATAATCGGTACAATTCTGTTCATGGGATGCAATTAAAACATTTCAAGTTACTTTTTATATAAAACATTTCAAGTTATTTTTTATATAGGTTTGTATTTTTAAAGATTTGATTTCTCAATTCCTGATAAATATGGAATTAAGATGAATCTAGAATAGTTTATAGTTTAGTATAAAATATTTTTTTTTTTTTTAAATAATGTAATATATATATATATATATATGAAAAGAGTTTAATTTTGAAATAAATTTTGAATTTATAAGAAATTGAATGATTATAATTAATTATAAGATAAATTGACATGTTTATGTAGAGTGAGCAAATTTCTTCCCTTTTATCATTCATTTGATCTAATATATATTATAACTATAGTCTAAATGTTCTATGTTTTAGCTTTTTTAGGTGATATTATCCATTTATACATTTAAAAATGAAATTTAAATAACAGAAAATTGAGATTTCCCCAAATTTATATAATCAATTAGGGCAAAAAAATACCAAAACCTAAAAAATTTAGACAAGACCTTAAGTTATAATTTGAAAAAATTAAAAATTTCCTATTTCCTCTAACTTAACATATATGGTAACCACAATTGTTAATTATTGTTATAGTTTGAAAAAAAATAGATAAAAGCTTTCTATTTCCAATGGACGTATGCTATCAATTGAAATGAAAAAATTAAGAATTTCCAATTTCCTTTGCCCTAACAGATATCATAAGCACAATCTTAATTCTTGTTATAGTTTGAAAGAAATAGAAAAAAAAAAAATTATTTCCAATTGCCAATGGACATATGCGATCTGTCAAAACTTTGCTCCAATTGCTGCCTTGGCATCGACCTTTCATAAGATGAGATGTCAACTATGCATGTAATGAATATGTACATTTGATAAGATGAGATGTCAACTATGCATGTAATGAATATGTACATTCTAGACTTTATTTCCTAGAAGTGATTCCGGAGGTAGCTGGTGAGTCAAAGTTGGCAGCACTCACAAATATTATAATTATGTCTATAGGGTATATCTAGTGAAAAATGCAAGAATTAAGGGGCCAAGAATTAATGTGTTTTTATATGGACACTATATTTTATATGTTTGTTTGGAATATTTTTCATCCTAGGTTGAGATTTCAACTATTAACTTGTATCACAAAACATGTTTTCTGGTTATTAAAAAGGATGATTAATGTGTTTAGTATAATAATGATTGATAAATCCAATTTATTTATCACTCTTAGGTTTACCACTATTAGGCATATCTAGGTTTTTCTATGCAGGGGTGCATTTCCTCATCTGAACCATGGCATGATGACGTTGTTGGAAACAATAATTACAAGTCAATGAGCTTTACGTCTCCGCCGATTTGTCAGTCAGTCAGTCATTAGTCTAGAAATACAAATTTGCAAGTTTACTCAAACTCAGTTTTGTCAGTCAACAAACATAGGTCTTATTTAATGAAGTTGATCTTTATCTTTCTTGAGTCCAATTAAGTAGAAAAAAGTGAGTCGTATTTATTGGCGTCTTTAATGTTGAGTCAGTTTTACTTCTACAAGAAGTCTTAGTCTTATCTATATATGTCTGAGTCTGTAGGAAGTCGATATGCAAAGAAGCAGCAGCAATAGCTGAAGGTAGTCGAAGAAATCTAAGAGCTCAAGCTCTTTGTATGTGTTTTGTAAGTTGTAGAAATAGTTCGTAAGCTGTTGGAGCCGAAGCTTGACAAATTATTTTATTCTTTATTAACGCATTGCGTCAAAGTTTAATATATATCAAGTATTTTAAGTGTTGACAAATTCATGAGTATTTCTTAGTTTATGTTATGTTTATGAGTTTATGTGTTAAATATTAGCACAACATCTATAAATCTTTTCTTTAAGTGTTTTATCACAGCATGTAGTAAATCATGCAGCTTGTGCACTATGCAGTAAGTCTTGAGAGTTCTGTCACAAAGTTTTGTAACGCGTAGTATTTGTAACTGCGTTGCACAGAGTGAATCTACGTGATGTAGATCTGAGAGACGTGGTAATCCTAGTCGATTATGTGAATGTAATGCTAATGCTTTAAGAATTAATATTGCTCCTTTTGTTGTCATGGCCTATATTATTATCATCGCCTATAAGGGTTCATCAACCACAATTATGCACAATTATGCAGTTGTGATAGTAACTGATACATTAAGTAAATAATCAAATAAGTTATTATCAAGCTAATATCACTAATGAATTTCAATAATAATTAATGGTTATATTTTAACATGTGAAAAAGATAATCCACAAAATCTTATCCTTCAATTTCTTATGACAACCAACAATATTCTAAACATATTAAAAATTTGCCATATAAACCATATTTATGATTAAAAGAACGATTTCCAAGGCCTATATGCATAAATATTGATCTCATCATGCGTCCACCAAACCTTGACTCTAACGATGAACACAATACGTTACTATAGCATGGCAATTTAGCTAACAAATATTTTTTTCATTTTTTAATATAAGATGAATTTAAAGATTCTTCAATTAATTTTCGAAGATCGAAATGGAACAATGTCACCAATGGCAGGACGCTAGGAAGCAATCAAGAAAGCAATTGTAAGAAACCTAAACATTAAAGTTAATTCTACAATTTATTGTATAAAGAGCTGTAAAATGACCTTTTAGGCCGCCTAAATGTTTAACATTAAAATTAATTCAATAATTTATTCTATAAAGAGTTGTAAAATGGCACGGCCTTGGCAGTTCCTACCATTTTGTAGAAGAGCATTGAAAACTTTATTGTATTATTCAATTCCAACCATGTTGATTTCACCTTTGCCTTCTGAAGCCATTCAAAATATTTAACGATCAGACAAATACGAATTTCAAAGTTACTTCATTGATGACATTTGATACCACTACTCACTCTTGATCTTACTTGGAAGGATTCAAGGTCAGGATATAGAGATCTATAGGAGTCTACTCTGTTAACACATAGAATTGTAGGGGTCAAAAAGTCATTTCAGTGTTTGTTTCTGAGTCGTAGGTTTTTATAGTTTTTATGACTTCTTGCTATAATCATTTTTTAATTTTTGATTTCAATAAACCAATTCAGTTTGTGGCCTTGGTATGGGGTCTTTGGGTTATGTCTTTGTTATCATGACAATGAGTGATAAACCCTCATGAGTCACATCTTTGAACATCCTTATTATCACCTTGACATGTCACCTCCATGACTGTATGAAATATCTATAGCTATCACCTTTTATCTGTTCAACTGTTAAGTCATTTTTAACTTGAGCATTTGGCATAGACCCCCCTGCCCTCTGGCTGAGATCCGCATAGGATCTTCACTAAAACCATGCCAAGGGTTAATTGAACCCTTTGTTTAAGCCACAAAGGACTTCAGGTTTTGGGAGTTGGAGAGTCTCGATGTATTGCCACAGCTCTTGGGAAATGCCAAAATGTGAATTGTCAACGAACGTTGAATGCTCCAACATGACGAGCACATGCCACCTATTACCCACTAGTTTCGGCTTTCGAGACTTCGAGCGAACAACCTACAATCATTCCTCTTCCCTTATGATTCCCCGAACTCTGAATTTTTTCCTTTTGCGATATCGACGGTCGTGAGCCCTCCTTGATCTAACGACTCTGATCTTTTCGGAATTCCGCATATTGGGAGTTTGAAATTCTCGACTCCAAAATCACTTGTTGCACCAATCCCCAAATTCCGAAATAGAAACCTTTTTGAGATTCCGCCTACCGAGAGTTTGAAACTCTCGACCCCAAATCACTTTTCGCGCCAATTCCTGAATTTCAAAATAGCAACCTTTTCAAGATTCCACGTACTGAGAGTTTGAAACTCTTGAATCCAAATTCACTATCTCCTCTACTTTCCGGACCCCAAAATGCCAAAATGCCGAAATGGACAAAACGACGATTAGCCCCAGACCAAATCTCGGTCCCTATAACTGCTTCGTCCTTGACCATAGTCCTACTCCAAAGACCTGTCACGTTTCACGACTTCGGGGTTTTCAACGCATAGTGCTTCGATTCCTTATTATCAAAATTGTCAAAATGTCGAACCCCAAAATGTCGAAATGTCGAAATTCCACTTCAAAGGGGAATCAACGGCTCTTGTTGCTTCTCATCCAACAGTCGCTACTCCTCCGGAGCTTCTGAATGTTAAAAGATGCTCATACTTAAACTCCTCACAGATCTGTGAGATCCAACGGTCCATGGGATTTCACACTTCTTCCATGAGGAAATTTCACCGTTCGTTCACTCTTCTTCAAGGATCTCTTGACCAAAATGACTTGGCGTCCTTCCACCTGAACTTGACATCTACGAGATGATTTCAATCTCCATATCCCTTTGAAAACTTCAAAGGTTCTATCCCTCCTGAGCTCTCACTTGCAAACTCAAGCCCCAAAAGGAATCCTGCTCACACTCCTTGCGACGACTTTCAAATAACCTCTAGTTATTTGAGTCTTTGACCCTGTGCACTCTTTTCAATAGTGGTCCTTCAACCTTCACCTTAGTAGATAAGTTCTAAGGCTTCAAACAACCTACGCACACCTTGCATGACTTTGTGCCTCACCTGCACTTCTGCTGGTTATGAGAACAACGATATCTCTCTTGAGCTTTCTGTGATAAAACTCAGATCCTCGTCAACGCACACCTTGTAGACGTTCACTGCACTCTTTGCAGGAATTCTTAGGAAAAGAAACAATTGAAACTCATTCTTCTCCTCTCTTAGACTTCATACACTGAATATGAAATCATACTCCCGACACAACATTGAAACAAATGCATAACAAAGAAAATAAAACAACTGTAAACATACAATTTATTAAATGTAAACAATAAGCATCATATAACCATGAAAATTGAGTCAAATCTTTATATATTAACTCAAGTGCTCTTGTACATGGATTCTTCTCTATAGTTCTCTGCTACAGCTCTCCAGCTTATGAATTCTCTAAAATCATAATGTTCTTGTTTTTATGATACAAGGGTGAGGGTGTCTATATCTGTTTTCCCTCCTACGCTTCTAAACTGTCTAATCTATTAAATCAAATCTACCTACTTTCATTAAATAAACTTAAATGTCTATTACATCTGACAGATGAGAACAAATTCTCCAAATCTGTTCATATCTCCAAGACATAAATTTAAGTACGCTTCTCCTAGCTATTACATTAATGCTTCAGATTTCAAAATTCAAAATATTTTCATAAAAACGTGTCATTTTTGCATCCGTGCATTCAGTTGTTCCTTTGACTAGGAGCATGCTTTGGCTTTCTACGATGCTCCTGCATCATACTCCCTCGCTTGAAAATTTTCATGAACCTATTCATAAGATCTTGCACGGTCTGCCCATGCTTTTGAATTGATGCTTCATCTTCCCAACTGGCGTCTTCAACTGGATGTCCTTTCCACTTGACCAGGTATTCAAAATACTCTTTCCTCCTGGTCTTTTTGCTAATCCTTTTGTCAATTATGCCTTCCATATGTGGCTTGTCAGCTACAGGCATTTGTTTTTTCCATTGAACCTCTTTTTGTTCCTCCTCTGCTCCTACTTCTTCAACTCTGTAAGGGTACAAATCTGCAACATTGAATATCGATGAGATTCCGACCCCATCATTGATCGGGTAATTCAATCTCATATGCGTTTACCCCAAATTTCCTTATGACCTTGCACGGTCCAATCTTTTTCATCTTCAGCTTATTATGCGTTCCCCTTGGAAACCTCTCCTTCTTGATATGCGCAAGAATCATATCACCAACTTCAAATCGAAGTTCTCGCCTGTGTTGATCTTCTCTCCACTTGCATTCTTGACTTGAAATTTGCAATCGGTCCTTAACTCGGCTATGGAGCTCTTTCATTCCTTCTGCAAAGTCCTCTGCACTAGCACTCCTGAATTCATTTTGTTCTGAATATTTCAATTCAGAAACTCCCCTTGGTTGCATTCCATATACAATCTGGAATGGACTCTGCCTGTGCTTCTATTGAGTGAATCATTGTAAGTGAATGTTGCTTGTGGCAGAATGTGATCCCATTGATTATGGTGTTCAATCACTAAGCTCCTTAGCAAATCTCCCAAGCTCCTGTTCATGACCTTTGTCTATCCATTCATCTGAGGATGATATGCTGAGCTAAAAGACAAATTTGTCCCCAACTTCTTCCTTAAGGTCCTCCAGAAATGCCCTACAAACTTGGTATCTCGATCAGAAATGATACTCCTTGGCAAGCCGTGAAGTCTTACAACTTCCTTGAAAAATAGGTTCTCAATATGAGTTGCATTGCTGGTTTTCTGGCATGGTATGAAATGTGCCATCTTTGAAAATTTGTTGACCACCACAAAAATCGAATCACATCCTCTTTGTGTCCTTGGCAGTCCCAATATAAAATCAATGCTCACTGCGTCCCATGACCTTTCAGGTATGGGTAATGGTTGGTATAACCCTGTTTTCTGCCTTTTTCCTTTTGTGTGCTGCTGACAAATTATGCACTTGTCCACAAATTTCTTGACATATGTCCTTATCCTTGGCCAAAAATATGAGCCATTCAACTTTGAGAACATCTTGTCATGACCAAAATGTCTGGCCAATCCTCCACTGTGTTTTTCCTTCAGCAAATTCTCCCTCATGGAGCATTTTGGAATACATAATTGATTTCCCCTAAACAATAATCCATCCTGGATCATGTATTCAATCCATTGGATTCTATCCCTGAGAATTGGATTCTCATATGCCTCATATGCCTCCTTGAAGTCTGGATCATCCCTATACATTTATTTAAGGTTATCAAAACCCAAAGTCTTGAATCTGAATTCCTGCATAAGCAAACATTTCCTGCTCAAAGCATCAACAACTTTGTTAGCAGTTCCAGAAATATGCTTAATCACAAAAGTAAAATTCTACATGAATTCATCCCATTTAGCATGTTTTTGGTTCAAATTCTCCTGTCGAGTCATGAATTGTAAAGCGTGATTATCGTTGTACAAAACAAACTCCTTGGGAACCAAATAGTGTCTCCATTTCTTCAGTGCTTGTATGACTGCATAGAATTCTTTGTCATATGTGGAGTACTTAATCTTCGCCTCATTCAGTTTTTCACTGAAATATGCGATTGGCCTGTCATCTTGGCTCAAGACCGCTCCAATTGCAAATCCACTTGCATCACACGTGACCTGGAATGTCTTGCTCAAATTCGACAAAATCAGAATTGGTTGCTCAATGATCTTCTTCTTCAGCAGATTGAATCTCTTCTCTGCTTCCTCTGTCTAGTGAAAATATTTGTGTCTTTTCTTCACCGTATCCATCATCAGTGCACTAATTCCACTGAAGTTTCGGATGAATTTCCTGTAGAATATAGCCAAACCATGGAATCTTCGAACTTCAAACACCCTCTTTGGTGATGGCCAATTATTAATCGCCTTTATCTTTTCCAGATCCATTTTCAGTTCATTTGTAGAGATAAAAAAAACCCAAATAAATGAGTTATGTCCTCATAAATGATGATTTCTTCATATTAATTAGCAATTTCTCCTGTTATAATCTCCTCATTACTACCACTAGATGCTTTAAGTGTTCTGCTTCTGTCTTGCTGAAAATTAATATATCGGCAAGATATACAATGACGAATTTCCCTATGAAATCCTTTAGGACTTTGTTCATCAACCTCATGAAAGCACTGGGCGCATTCGTTAAGACAAATGGCCTGACAATCCATTCATATAGCCCCTCATTCATCTTGAATGTTGTCTTCCATTCATCACCTTCCCTCATTCGAATTTGATGATACCCGCTTTTCAAATCAATCCTTGAAAAAAACTTTGCTCCACTCAAGAAATCCATCAAATCGTCCATCCTTGGCAATGGAAATTTGTATCTGATGGTAATCTTATTGATTTCCCTTGAGTCTGTACACATTCTTCGACCTCCATCTTTCTTTGGGCTGAGCATTGTCGGAACAACACATGGACTCAAGCTCTCTCGAATCAATCCTTTAGGTCCATTAAGTCCTAGACCTATCTCTTTACTTCTTCATTTTCCTGTGGCGTCAACCTATACGTGGCCTTGTTCGGCAAACTGGCTCCAGGTATAAGATTGATATGATGGCTTATACTCTTGATAGGTGGCAATGAACAAGGTAGTTCATCCACTACTATATCAGCAAACTCTCCCAACAACTCCTGGATTTCTTTTGGTAAATCATCTATTCTCGTACTAGTCAAAACAATTTTGGGCTTTCTGACCACAATAAATTGTGTGTCTTCCTTCTTCTTAACCTCATTAAGAAGTTCCTTCCCACTCATGAGAAGTACAGTGTTTCTCATCTCTGTTTTCCCCTCTTTATCCTTAATCGAAAGCAACATGTGTGTCCTACCATTTTCTTTCCAGGGTGTACGTGTTCTTTCTCCCATCATGAACCACGTTTCTATCATATTTCCATGGTATACCTAGCGATAGATGACAAACATCCATGGGAATGACATCACATAATATTTCATCTTTATATCCTCCTATTTTAAATTCAACTAAACATTATTTAGTGACATTTACCTGATGTCCTTTTTGTAGCCACGAAACTCTGTATGGGCTTGGATGTGCAACAATCTCCAGCTCTAGATTTTCTACCGTCTCTGTAGATACGAGATTGTCTATGCTACAGCTGTCCAATATGACCTTGTATACCCTATCCTTAGTTTTGCAAGCAGTCTGAAATAGACTGTTTCTTTGGGTTGGGCTCTTTGCCTCCTTCTCTGGTTTCAAGAGAACTTTCCTCATCATTAAGGATCTTCCGCCATCAACTTTTTTTGCCTCAACATTCCATCCTTGAGCTTCGGCAATGTAAGTTTCACCACCATCTTTCTTCTTATTTGGACACTCATAGGATTTATGTCCAATTTTTCCATAGACGAAACATTTTACTTCACCTACTCTACCTCTTCCTCTTCCTCTTCCTCAAGGAAAAGTATTTCTATCAGCATACTCCCTTCCTTGTGAGCTTCCTCCTCTCTCAGGTTGAGGTTGAGGTTTCTTCCCCTCTTCTTTAGGTTTATGAGTTCTGTCTTGGGAAATTGTTTTGCCTCTGCCTTGACTTCTACCTCGACCTCTTTGACCTTTCTTCAAGCTTAGATTTTCTTCAACTTTTAGAGCTATCTGATAAGCATCTTCCACATTTTGAATGGTCACCATGCTCATCTCATATTGAATGCCATATCACAGACCATTCATGTACCTGGAAACTTTTTCATCATCGCTTTCTCGATGTCCTGCTATGATGTCTATCCTTTAGAATTCTTCAGTGTATTCTTTCACTGACATCAGCTTCTGTCTCAAATTATGCATCCTTCAAAATAGAGTGATTTGATAATCCTTGCGTATAAATTTGGCTTTCATCTTTGCAACCATTCTATCCCAGCTTTTGATTTTCTGCTTACCCTTGCAGCATCTGTCAGCCTGCAGTTCATCCCACCATAGTGTTGCATGCCCTTTAAGTCTAGTAATAGCATGTTTGACTTTCTTATCTTCCTCAGAATCCTCATAGTCGAAGTATATGTCTAGAGCTCTAATCCAGTCTAGAAGTTCTTCAATATCTAAGTTTCCTTCGTACACTGAAATGTCCATTTTTTCCCTAGCACCTATCCTTGCAACAACCCTGAATAAATGTTCTTTTGCAGCATCTTTGATTGCAACTTCTTTCTTTTCCATCTTCATTTTCACTTTCAACCTCACTGATATCCACAAGTCGACTATGCACCTCTGTGTTGTCTCCATAGCATCAAGTCTGGCACATAACTCACACATTTGTCTTTCAACTACTGGATCAGGTACTTGCCTGTCTCTTCTTCTCGGTGGAATGGATGTAAAATTTTCTCCCTTCTCTTTGCTATAGAAAGCAAATAAATTTTCTAGGCTCTGATACCACAACTGGTGCGTATTAGAGTACTCCTTTTCCTCTATCTCCCTTTGCCTAAAATATATAGACAAAATTAGGCTCTGATACCACAACTGGCATAGACCCCCCTGCCCTCAGGCCAAGATCTGCGCAGGATCTTCACTAAAACCACACCAAGGGTTAATCGAACCCTTTTTTTAAGCCACAAAGGACTTCGGGTTTCGGGAGTAAGAGAGTCTCGATGTATTTCCACAGCTCTTGGAAAATGTCGAAATGTGAATTGTCAATGAAGGTTGACCGCTCCAACACGATGAGCACATGCCACCTGTTACCCACTAGTTTGGGCTTTAGGGACTTCAAGCGAACAACCTACAATCATTCCTCTTCCCTTATGATTTCCCACACTCCGAAATTTTTCCTTTTGTGAGATCGACGATCATGAGCCCTCCTTGATCTAACGGCTCTGATCTTTTCGAGATTCCACATACCGGGAGTTTGAAACTCTTGACTACAAAATAACTTGTCGCGCCAATCCCCGAATTCTGAAATAACAACCTTTTCAGGATTCTTCATACCGGGAGTTTGAAACTCTCGACCCCAAATCACTTTTCGCGCCACTTCCCGAATTCCAAAATAGAAACCTTTTTGGGATTCCACGTACCAGGAGTTTGAAACTCTCGACTCCAAATTCACTGTCTCCTCTACTTTTCGGATCCCGAAATGTGGAAATGCCGAAACAGACTCAACGACAATTAGCCCTAGACCAAATCTCGGTCCTTGTAACTTCTTCCTCCATGACCACATTCCTACACCAAAGACACATTGTGTTTCATGATTTTGGGGTTTTCAACACACAATACCCCGGTTCCTTGTCATCAGAATTGCCGAAATGTCGAACCCCGAAATGTTGAAATGTCAAAATTCCACTTCAAAGGGGAATCAATGGCTCCCATTGCTTCTCATCCAACAGTCGCTACTCCTCCTGATATTCTGAATGCTAAAAGACACTCAGCCTTAATCTCCTCACAGATATGCAAGATCCAACGGTCCACGGGGTTTCGGACTTCTTCCACGAGGAAATTTCACCATTCGTTCACTCTTCTTCAAAGATCTCTTGACCAAAATGACTTGGCGAGATGATTTCGATCTCCACCTCCCTTTGAACACTTCAAAGGTGCTATCCCTCCTGAGCTCTCACCTACAAACTCAAGCCCCAAAAGGAATCTTGCTCTCACTCCTTGCGACAACTTTCAAATAACCTCTGGTTATTTGAGTCTTCGACCCTGTGCGCTCTTTACAATAGTGGTCCTTCAACCTTCACCTTAGTTGATAATTTCTAAGGCTTCAAATAGACTATGCACACCTTGCATGACTCTGTGCCTCAGCTGCACTTCTGCTGGTTATGAGAACAACAATATCTCTCCTGAGCTTTCTGAGATAAAACTTAGATCCTCGTCAACGCACACCTTGCGGATGTTCACTGCACTCTTTGTAGGAATTATCAAGAAGAGAAACAATTGAAACTCATTCTTCTCCTCTCTCAGACTTCATACACTCAACATGAAATCATACTCCCAACACAACATTGAAACAAATGCATAAGAGAGAAAATAAAATAACTGTAAACATACCATTTAACAAATGTAAACAGTAAGCATCATAAACCATGAAAATTGAGTCAAATATTTATATATTAACTCAAGTGCTCCTATGCATGGGTTCTTCTCTACAGTTCTCTACTACAGCTCTCCAACTTATGAATTCTCTCAAATCATAATGTTCCTATTTTTATGATACAAGGGTGAGGGTGTCTATATCTGTTTTCCCTCTTATGCTTCTAAGCTGTCTAATCTATTAAATCAAATCTACCTACTTTCATTAAACATACTTAAATGCCTATTACATCTGACAGATGAGACTAACTTCTCCAAATCTGTTCATATCTCTAAGACATAAATGTAAGTATGCTTCTCCTAGCTATTACATTAATGCTTCAGATTTCAAAATTCAAAACGTTTTCATAAAAACCTGTCCTGTTTGCATCCGTGCATTCATCTGTTCCTTTGACTAGGCGCATGCTTTGGCTTTCTACGATGCTCCTGCATCAACATTGCCAACTCACTAGGAGAGTTTGTAGCGTGCTCAAGTGCTCCATTCATTCATTTACATGATTACCTTTTTTTCATGCTAAGGGATTTCATTGTTTTCAAAGCCTATTTTTAAAAACAATTCAGGGATTAGGTCTTTGGACATCCCAACAGTCTCCTCGAAGCATGAAAATCTTGTTTGAATAAGGTGTTGCAAAATGGTAGACAAGTGTCGCGAACTTCACTGTGAACTCCTTTCTTGTAGAATAGTCTTCTAAAGATTTGATCATAACTTTTGAAGGACGATGAAGGTTTTTTTGAAATTTTTTGTGGAGGAAGATCCTCTGTAGCTCCTTGGTTTCGACCTCCTTAGGGTAGATAGAGATTATTCACTATAAATGAAAGGGTTTTTTATGAGAAAAGGGTTGGATTCATGAGCCAAGAGAGGATAGAGCTTGAGGAGCATTTTTAGTTGCTCATTTGTAAGCCCGAGGACCTGCTTGTAATGATATTTTCTGCCATTAAAGGTTCATGAGAGTTGCGATCAGATTGTCTTCTTTGTTTTCCCACTTCTTTGTTATCTTCTTGCTTGAACATATTGTAGTTTTTGAGGATCATAGATTCCATTGATTGATGGATTCATGAACAACAGAGGATCTGTTGTAGCTTTCCTATTAAATCACTATTTACTGTTTAAGCAATATTTATCTGTTTTTCGAAAGGATCTATGTACAATTGATGTTCTTCCTTTTTTCATATTCACCATGCTTCTACTCATCATTATATATCCCTTTTGTTTGATATAAAGTTTGATTTCCTTTGATCTGTAGGATGTTGTGACTCCTTTCCCAATGGAATGTTTCTGCTGACATTTTGTTGCCCTCTCCCTTTATTTCCCAATCTTATTGATCCACCTACTCAAACCATTCAATCCATTTATATTTTGATGTGTACTAGGCTTACACTTACAACAGTCTAAGTGTGACTCTCAGTTCTAACATTTTTGGCGCCGTTGTTGGGGACAACAATGAAGACACCTTCCCTCGGTGAACAATGATGTTTAGATCTAACTTTGGATGGTGAACTAAAGATAGACACTTTTAGATTTCTTATATTTCACCATGATGACTCCAATATTCAGATATCTATTGGCGACTCCACTGTTTTGAAATGGGCAAGATCCTAGCTCAGAGGTATGCTTTTTGGGATTTTTCAAAGATAGTCAGTTTTCCAAATGTTAAGGTCCTAACCCGCACATAGGTAGATCAATGTATTTGGATGTAATAAATGTCAATATTAATAAGGCCTTTCAATAAAATAGAATAAGGCAGATGTAAGAAGAGCTAATAGAAGCTTCCACTTCTAGAAGGATCTTGCTCTATATGCTTCTCTTAATAGACATATTTAGTATAAATAAGTGTCGAGGGTATGAAAACCCTAGCCTAGAGATTATTGTAACAGAGTACTGCTCGACTGGAGGTTGCCCCCTCGAAGAGGCCTGTGAACATTGGTTTCTGAATCAAAGTGCTATTTCAGTTGTTGTTCTCATATTATTTATGTGTTATTATGGATGATTATGTTGGTTATATTTCTGTTATTCTTCCATTTCTAGCATTTTATTTCTGTTCTACGTATTTATTATATCTGGTATCTTGCAAGTGGTATTAGAGCACTTTCCTTGGCAGAAATTGTGGGTATTTTTTTTCAGGGTAGAGATGTATTCCGACGTCTTTAAGCCATAGAGATCTATCATTACATGCATAAACCCGCAGTTGAGGGATTCATACATGCAGAAAATACAAGTGGTTCTTAAGCGCACATCTGTTGTCCACCCTTGTAACCCCTGTTGGTACCCCTTCGAGTGGTAGCACATCAGACATCACCCGTGTATGGATCGGCCTAGATTTCCTGAAGCCCTCTTTAGATAAACCTATCGGCCGTCAGACTGCTATAGTGTCACCGAGAACAACACTCGGAAAGATACTCTCTAGTACCTGGGTAGTCGGGTAGTACAACTAAGGGTACGGTCTATCCTCCTTAGTTAGTGCCCTAAGATATTGGGCCGAGTACTACTATTGGACCCCGCACGTATATCAAAGAGCTATAGTACAAGGAAAACCCTTGTCTGTAGAACCCTTGAATACCTAACCCTTGGGGAACATAAACATAAACATAAA
>SNQJ01S0017779.1:38692-57288 GCA_010110895.2 Picea sitchensis | reverse complement strand
AATTTTTAGAAAGCACCTATTAACAAATTAAATAGTTTTTTTAATAATTTTTGTATGTGTCAAATCCATGTTCAAAACAAAAGTAATTACACATATCCCTCATACTAGGGTGTAGAAAGCACCTTCCAATGCAATAATGTAGTAAAAAAGGCCCTATCTAGAAATTTAAAAACTTAAAAACATCTTATATGCATGACTAGCTAGAGAGCAGAGTGAAGTTAAATGTTAATTACATAGGCCTCGAGAAGTGGATGTCTGAGTCACCTCTTACTGGAATTGTCTTGTTGTTCCACATTCTCCTTGAGCAATAACCATCAAGTTTGAAGGGGTTGCCTTTGAGTCCAATTTCCTTTCTATTTCATGTCCTCACTAGCTTTGCTTTCTCTTTCTTGTCCTCACTAGCCTTTCCCTATGTAACAAAGGCTTTGAACCCTACTCCAAAAACATATTTACCAAGTGTCTCAAATTTCTTGTCCAAGATTTCCATCCGTTGTTGTTGGATTTTCGTATTATTGATGACTTAAGATATGAGAGATTTAGTGAACCACAAAAACTCTATTGTTTTGAAGAGCTTGGTGTACCTAGTTTTTGAAAACTCTGGGTCTTCCACCCAACCTTTGAATTCATATTCTATTTGGTCTTGGGTCATCTTATTTATCTTTTGGTTGATTGCAATCTTGATATTGTCACTTCTTTTGTAATTGTTGGACTGATTCACCTAAAGTAGTAAAATTCTTCAACCTTGTTGGCTTGCTTTTGGGCCCTGGTGAGATAGTGTTGCTTCTTGTAAGGGTTGGAATAGGGTTTTTGTTTCCTCTTGCTACAAGTTTCAGTTTTATTTGGTTTAGGGCTGTTTTCAATGACCCTTTTTTCCACAATTCACTTCAAAGGGGAAGGGCAATGGTTGAAAAATTTAGGAGAAATGAAAATGTAGAAAACATATTCAGAAGGAACAATGATCAAAGCATGGATAGAGGGAACTAAACCACCTATTCCAAACACATTATCTTAATATTGACTTGGCTAAAAAGAGTAATTCATCACATGATCTCTCAAAACAGGGATAGGAAAAACAAAGGAATTAAGGACCCCAAATGAATGCCCCACTTCTAGTGACTGGATACTGAGAATGGTCTCAACAAAAGATGCCTTTCACTAATTTAGGCTACCCATAGGACCAAAAACTTCACATGTGTTTTAGACACCCCATTGACTTCATCATCTTCCACCTTGTCTACTTTCTACCTTGCCAAATTATTATTTACTATGTAGGTGGAGTTATAATATGTTCTCCTAGCATGTCAATAGGGGCATGCAACTGAGACTGGAGAGTATTATGGTTCTCTTTCGAATACCCCATCCAAACATGTGAATAGGGGCATGCAACTGAAAGTTGGAGGGTACTATGGTGCTCCTATTAGACTGACCATCCAAGCATGTCAAGAGGGGCATGCAATAAATACACTATTGAACTAAATGAGATTCATTTGTTAGAATAACTTCCATTGTATCTCTGTATCTATCCCCTTCCTATCTTAAGAGAAATAAAGTATTATCTCCATGAACCAGATTTGGTGGTGATGGCTCAAACTCCCTAATGATATTTGGGCCCAAATTTGGTGGCATAAGTACACCCTTCATACTACAAAGAAAAAATTTATCAGATGGAATGAGCAGAGACCCGATTCCTTGATATGGAACACTGCCAAACAAAACAATTCCCTGATCACTGAACACACTTTGTGGGAAGTGTGGGATGGAATAACTGCTTCCTTTGGGCATGATTCTTGGCAACAGATTCCCTCCTTAGTGAAACAACCTATTTTAGTATATTTCCTTGCCCCAACGGTTCAGGCAGAATTCACAATTGTGGCTGACTACTGGAAAGTTGTCCCCACTGACGCCACCTACCATCTTTGGAAATCCTCTTTGGATGATATCAACATTACGTTCCACACAGATTTCCAGCCTTGGCATGAGGCACTCAAACCTCAGAAAATCTAAATAATCCCTAAATATGACATCCTACGATGGGGACATTTCCTGCAAGGTTCCTTCAACCTCCAAGAGGCCTATAGTCTCAAAGTGGACTTCAACTTACTCCCCAAGGAACCGATTTGGGAAAATATATGGTTGGAAAATATCTGGCCCAAGATCAATACCTTCCTCTGGCTCATTTCCCACAAGAGCATCCTCACTTGTGACAATTTACTGAAACTTGGATTTGTGGGACCATCCATTTGCCCTATTTTCCTTGTAGCTCCCGAGATGTAATATCACCTCCTAAATCTTTTCTCCTACATCTCCCAGTTTTGGGATCATTCTGCATTTATGATGCATACCTTAGATCAAAATCGTGATGAGCTCAAGGACACCATAGAGGGATGGAGGGATTCCTATTTTTAATCACCCATCCTCAATCACATTTGTAAACTCTTACCAGGTTTCATCCTTTGGAAGATCTGGAAATAAACAAACCGACATATTTTCAAATCCTCTCTCCTTCACTGGTAGGCAGTCTGGAAAAGAATCCAGGACAATATCACGGAAACTATCTAAATGCAGACTTGGAAAGAGGACTACTTAGTCTATCCTCCTCATGAACGTAACATCCTCAGCAGCTGGAATCTCAACATCAATTCCCCTCCTTCTAGGGTTACCCTGAGGTCAGTTGTTTTGGGAAACACTTCTAGTTGGTCTCCTCCACCTCCTAGTTTCTTTAAATTAAATTTTGATGGGGCTTCTAAAGGAAATTCTAGACTTGTAGGATATGGAGCGGTCTTTCTAGACTGTCAGGGCTCCATTATTATTATATATGCAAGAATCATTGGGAACAATGCCAACAATTCAACGAAGCTTTGGGGCCTTCTTCAAGGTCTACAACTTGCTCAGGAGCAAGGCTTCCATAAGTTAATTTTTGAAGGGGATTACCATATAATTCTTAGCCTTTTTTCACAAATACTTCATGGGGAGGACCCAGATAAAGTCTCTCGCTATTGGCACCTCTCAAGTGGCTTGAATGTGATCAAGGTGATAGTTCAGCTCCACTTGGCTCTCATCACTTCACATTTTATATGAAGAGCGAACCAAACTATAGAAAATATTACAAATAATGGAGTGGATCAGGAGGGGTCGGATCTAGTATGTAACCCCTCTAACCACATGGAACATTCGGTCCTCAAATATTTTATTTCTCAGGAACTTAGCTCAGAAAACCCCTAGGATGGGGTGCTAGGAGGGCACACATGTCAAGTGGAATGGGTGCCACATCTACATCCTATTGAGCCCACATGAACTTCCCATCAGCGTCACCCTTACCCTATTTATGACCGCTCTTATGCCTCCCTCCTACATTAACTCCTGCACATATGTTTCCTTTCTTCTCTTGCGTGCCATATTCATTGGTTTGGTCATAGTGACAGATGACCCACATGATCTATCACCTCAACTCTTGTGCAAGAACACCTTCTGGATCATATATCGCACTACTACTCCCTTTTTGGGATCTCACGACTCAGTCTACTTTGTTATACGACCTCCTGGCCTTGATCTCTGGTTCATCCTCTTCCCTTGACTCTTTATTTCCAATTCACACTCCTTATCCTTTCCTCTAATGGTAATTCCTTGGATTCGAGGGTGCCCGAAGAGAGGCCTAATCTAGTACCAATACATTCGCATGGTGAACAAAATTACTAGAGCTAATTGTTTGCTTCCCAGTTCTTCGGCCTCCTCCTCTTCCCTGTCCTCCTTTGGTTAGCGTAGCCCCCCCCTATGTCTTCTCCCTAGGCCTATCACATAGAATGGTATGATAATCAAGGAAATTCACTGCGTTTATCCTTGGTTCCTCCTCTAGATGTGCCATCCTCTTCACAACCACCCTCTATCCCTCTGACTCCTTCGACCGTGTATCCTTCCCAGCCTCGACATCCCTCCTCCCTCACTGATCCCATGGTGGAGTCCAATCCAATGACCCAGGAGCACTCTTGCTTGGACTATGGATAATGCTTGTGTCCCCTTGCCTCATGGGAAATCATGCACAACCTATTCTTTGATGTCAAAAGGGGCCTGGACGACCTACGATTCTGGATGGAGATAATAGATCACCGAGGGAAAAGGTTGGAGATCCTACTCACCACTCTGCTTAGCTCCCTTCACACTCCATATCCTATTCCATCTCAGGCAGAGAATACAACAACACCTGCGACCGATGCTCTGATAATGGCCAATCATGAGACAGAGGTGAAGATTGGGCATCCACTTGAATATTAATTATGCTTATGGGCTCAGGTTATGGTTTTGTCAGTTTTGATCATTATGGGCTCAGATACTGGTTTTTTGAGTTTGTTTGATATGGGACACTCTGAGTATTTACGATCCTGATATGGCACTATATCTCCTAGACATATAGTCTTGAAAAATCAACCTAATTTATCATT
Source organism: Picea sitchensis (assembly GCA_010110895.2). Taxonomy (NCBI): domain Eukaryota; kingdom Viridiplantae; phylum Streptophyta; class Pinopsida; order Pinales; family Pinaceae; genus Picea; species Picea sitchensis. Next base: position 52,852 of record SNQJ01S0017779.1, on the reverse strand, counting down.
TCATGGACAATTTAGTTTTTTTATTACGTCCATTTTGTTGTAATGGCTGAATTAGTTTCCCATATGGGTGATTCAGACTAGCAAGCATTTTGATATAAGTGTCATTACTGTATCATTTGACTTTGGAAGGTAATTTATAGAAACTAACTTACAAAAAAAACTTGTTATGAGGATTTATAATGTTCAAATTATATATATATATATATATAACACAAAATTTGTTATATAAGTTAGCTAATAAAATTTAATTTAAAAATAACAAAATTTTGTATTTGTAATTTAATTTAAAATTTTATTTAAATCAATTTTCAAGGTTTTTAGTTTTTAAGCTAGAGTTTACATTATTATTACCAACATAGATCCATGTTAGCTCCGGATCTATCATTCTCCCATAGGCATCCTCGAAATGCAATTTTTCTTAGAGTACAAAACTTAAAGAANAAATGCAAATTTTCTTAGAGTACAAAACTTGAAGAAATGTTTGCATATGGAAGAATGTTATTCCTCTTAGCCCATGATAGATCCAGAGTTAAGATGGATCTAAACTAGTTCTTAATATATATATATATATATATATATATATATGCCACGTGTCAACTCTATGTTGAGAACATAAGGAATTGCACATCTCTCTCATATTCGACCCATCCTTCAAATGTTTTAACCACCATCTTAGATCCATCTTAATTCTATATATAGAGTCTCATCAAATTCCTTTTTTCAAGTGCAAAACTTGAAGAAATGTTTGCATCTTGAAATATATGATCCNGAGGAGGAGGAGGGGGGAAACGCTGAGGCTTCTGAGTTGAAGGCACAGCGCCATGGACAAAATCAAAATACAATACGAAAGCCATGAAACTGATTATAATAAACGAGCTGAGTCTTGACTGGCCTCCCATGTTCCTTCAGAGCTTCAAACAATGTAGAGGTATATAAAAGCACACAATAATGTGGAAAAAACAGAGACTCGTGGGGTTATAAAGGCTAAAGGGCCCGTGGGCATTTCTACGGTCGCTGTGAATTTGATGTGAGGGGTGCAAGGACGTTAGATAATCTGTGTGCAAAAATTATCCACCGCATACCTGTAGTTACAGGTTGGGCATGTGGAACCTGTTCAATCTGTCATTTCGAAGATTTGGGTAAGATTTGTCAGGGTAACCTGTTCCGATGATTACCAAATGTGCGCTTATAAGGAACGATACTGGTTTTTTTTAATAATTAAGTTGTAGTATAAATTGTCTACGAAAATGTTTCAAATTTTGTGAGAAATTGTTAAATATGTAGAGAGTGATTATTTCTTTATAATTTTAGTATTTTAAGAGTTTTTCAACATACTGTATTTATTTTTACATTTAGAATGGATTTTAAACAACAAAAAATTAATGATTTTGTGCAAATTTATATCAAATTTTTTTTATTAAAAAACTTTTTCATAAAACAGTTAAAAAAAACTATAATTTAAAAAAAATATTGACTTATATTTAATGATATAGTAAATGTGTGACCAAAAAAATTAAATTTTTTATTTTATTTTTAAATTTTAATTTAAAATTAAGTAAATAAAATTTTGTTTATAACTTTTATTAAATTTAATAAAATTTTTATTAAATTAAATATGTTAAAAAATATTTTTATAATTTAATATATAAAATATATGATTAGAATTTTTTAAAATAAAAATATAATATTAATAATAAATGTGAAATTAGTCCAAATTAATAATAATAATAGATTAGGTAAAGAAGAAAATATTGGTGGATGCTCTGAAGCTAGGGTCTATTCTCAAGGATATTTCTAATACTCTTGTTTCCTTTGATTGGATTTCCTTTAATCACATTTATAAGAAGCTTAATGTTATAGCCGATGAATTTTCAAGAGGGCCAATGTCTTCCTACATGTGCTTTAGGTTTATTTGAGTTAATTGATGAGGAACACTGCAAAATCCTATTTATAAGGAGTTTAAGATTAATGTTAAAGTAGATGAATTTTCGGTTTCTTCCTACATGTGATTTAGTTTTATTTGAGTTGATTAAGAGTCCAAAACCTTGGAATTTCAATTATGATATAGGGTGATCTTATATATGGGAAGAATCCAAAACTATGGAATTTTGATTTTGATAGAAAGTGGTATTATTTTGATTTTTTTGATCAGGGCTAAGATGGCACATTGGAATGGTGGTAAACCACTTTCAATACATAAAATTATATAAAAAAATTTAATATAAAAATAATAAAGAATGAAAGTCATATTTATTTATATATAATATGTGAATAAAAAATCTTAATATTAATTAAAATTTTATTTCTCTAAATTTATATTTTTATAATTTTATCTTTTGGGAAAGAGGTTAAATGATAAGTAGGTAGTTTTTGGTTTCATGAATGAAATTAATTTTAAGGATGAACTATTAGATATTGGCTTTTTTGCAAATATTGTTTAGGCTGAAACCATTTTTTGATCTTAGAATAAAAACTAAAACTAGTTTAATTGTTCTCTTTCTCTAATGTGAAGAAACAAGTTAAGGACTTAAGAGCCATAGACATTGGGTAGGAGTGAAAGTCTATTCCCTTAAAATGGATTATTTTAAGTGGTGCAGTTTTTTTTGAATAATGGTGACGAGTCAAACAAGCATGGATATAAGTCACTGATAGCTGTTTTCATTATCATTCACCACTAAGTTATGATAAGTTTTGCTACCCTTAAAACACAATTCATAAATTCAATTTTAAATATTAAAAATTAAACATTATGAACAAACAACAAAATTGCATTTCATTTTTCTCAATAAATCCAAAATTAAGAAGTAAAAGAAATTTCTATTAATAATTAGAAAATAATATTGTAAAAAAATTCATTTTAAATAATTATTAATAATTAGAAAATAATATTGTAAAAAAAATCATTTTAAATAATTAGAAAATAATATTGCAAAGAAATTCATTTTAAATATGTTAGTGGATGTGGGAGGACTACTAATTTCTTCATTGGTGAATGGCCAGCAATATACAACCTACTAAACAACATTTAATGCTGTGGCAAATTCAGAGGGGGTAGGGTATGTATACCTCCGTACACCAATTTAGTGTGGCTTGACGATGACCTTAAAAATAGATTATTATTATTATTATTATATACTGTAAGATATACCCAAAATTATATATTAAGATGATCCGATCCTATATATACCATCTACCACAACATTAAATATTATGTAACAAGCTGCTTATTATTCGCCATCATCCAATATCCTAAGCTACATGGGTGGGAGGAACCACTAATCTCCTCATTATCCAAATTCTCAGCTATATGCAGGTCTCCTGACGCCCGTTCTGCGACAAGAAATTTCATGCAATTCATCGACGGTCCTCATTCGACCTTAACGCCCATCCCAAGGCTTCAAAAATGTCTCGCGTACCTCTTCTGGCAATCTAGGAATCGTCTGATATTACTGTCCACACTGTATTAATGCGTCCTCAGTGCGTGGAAACAGCATGTATCCGAAGAAATTTTCACATGGTAAACGCCAAAATCCTGCACGCATTAACCGTAAAATTGGTGTCGGTGGGTAGAACTTTCAGTGTAAACGCCAAAAAAACCTGCACGCATTAACCGTAAAATTGGTGTCGGTCAGTAGTTCCGTAAATGTAAAGTTGGTGTCCGTTGGTGGTGCAGTAAATGTAAACTTGGCGTTTGCATATCAATCTTTGTCGCATTTATCTTTGTGGCCGAATTTGGTGTCCGTAAGTTTGGTAAAATGGAAAGTTTGTGCCCCGAGTTGGTGTCGGCAGGTGGTAAATATCAAATGGAAAGTTAATAAGTGGTAAAATTTATTTACGTTTGTTTGGGTTTTTTTTCCACGAGAAATTTTGAGTGGAAAATTCATTTGATACTTACCCACTACCTAGTATTTTTACATTTTATCAACTATGCTATTTTATAATATTTATTTTAATTTAATTATTATTTAAATAAAGTATTTGAAAGTAAAAAAGTTTTTTATTTTACTCCATAATTTTTTCATTGTTTAATTCACCTTCAAAAAATGGTTTCAGCCTAAACAATACTTGATCTGAAAAATGAATTTAGTTTTTATTCCAAGATCAAAAAATGGTTTCAGCCTAAACCTTCAAAAAATGAATTCAGCCTAAACAATATTTTTCAAAAGTTTTTTATTTTACTGCTGTTATGTATTTCGCTTTGGGGCCTATAGATTATGTTGGCGATCCTATCTGTGAGGGTGCTGTCTTTGTTGGTACAGCTGGCAGACAGATTTGTAAAGGAATTTATACTTTTTATAAATTTGAGCAATTTTCTCGTGGAAAATCTATATAAACATTAAATGACTAAAAATTTAAAAGTGTCAATAGTATATGATGTATTTATGTACCAATATATGGTTAGTAGTGTACCCATCTACTAATATACAACTTAAAAGTACCTCTATCTATCTATATAGACATTAAATGATTAAAGATTTGAAAGTGTTAATAGTATATGATGTATCTATGTACCAATATATGGTTAGTAGTGTACTCATCTACTAATATACAACAAAAATTAATATGGTTAGTAGTGTACTAATATACAACTAAAATTAATAGTGTACTAATATACAACTAAGGTTTTAAAGGCATGGCCTATATATTAGTAGGTGTATATAGGTATCTTTTCAAACTTTAACTTTAATGGTGTAGATGTCCTTTCTTGAGTGACCTATATATTAGTACATGTACATAATTGTCGCTTCAATTTACATTTCATTTCTTGCAAAACGAACTCTCTTCTCCCATATTGTTTAAATGTAGGGCTAAGGCCTTTAAAAAATCAATCAAGCTATGTACTTATGTACTAATGCATAGCTCAGGTTTTAATGTTTAAGGTTTTAAGAGTGACCTATATTAGCAAATGCACACAAGTATTCTTTACATGTCATTTATGTGTTCAAAGGATCTATTTTTACCATGTCCAAATTTTCAATTACAACGTTTTTTTTTAATTGTGTTTGGGAGATTTTAAATTTTATATTACTTTGTATCTTCTATATTGTATGCATGTAGCATTTGTGCATTGGCCTCCACTTGGTTTTCATGTATTCAACCCTTGCATTATTTTGTATTTGGTATTTGGTTTTTGTATGCATTATACTAGTGGGTAGTAATTAATATAGTAATTAATATTTGATAAAAAAAAAATTCAAATCTTATGCCTACTTTTAAGATACATCTGAAGAAAAAAAAACTAAGAAATAATAAAGTAGTAGTAATTAATTTGGTTCCTCTTAAAAAGCATGAGACAGAGAAGAAGCGACACCATTAATATCAACAAGCATGGGATAGAGAAGAAGCAACATTACCGATTTTATAAGAGCAACATAGTTGACAACATTAACACCCATAGATGATTTTAGGCGATAAATTTCGCCAATGGGATAATTTTCCATGGTTTTTCCCAAAAAGAGATTCGCTCATTTCTATTTTTTCTAAAAACGATTTGTCCAAATTCCATAGAATAAAATAATTTTACTTTAAAAATTGCCAAAATTTTATAGAAACTATATAAAATCTTTATAAATTTGAATATTTTGAAAAAACTATCGCCAAATATTTTAAGTTTTGCATATTAATGACTAATAATATTAGCCCAAATTTCTACATTTTAATATAAATTTCCATCTTTAAAATCGTCCCTATTAACACTTATTGTCATAACTACAATTTCATTTCCAACACAAGATCTCTCAATCACAAATACATCAACAACAAAAGTTTCCTTGTAATAAAGTTCTTGTTACAATTATAATTCTTGTGATATTAGCAAATGATATAGATATATTGTTACAATTATAATTCTTGTGATCTTAACAAATCCATATAGATATAGATATGCAGTGATAGCTAGCCATCACGTGCAAGTTAATACACATCATCACATGCAAGTGCTTAGCAAGTTAATACACATCATCACATGCAAGTGCTTACACATCAGGGAAACCTTTAAACAATAACATAGCCATAGTATGAAAAATGCAAATCGATATAGATATAGATATGCAGTGATAGCTAGCCATCACGTGCAAGTCAATACACATCATCACATGTAAGTGCTTACACATCTAGCCATCACGTGCAAGTCAATACACATCATCACATGTAAGTGCTTACACATGAGGGAAACCTCTGATCAATAACATAGCCATCATATGAAAAATGCATCCTAAAAGTAAATGATAAAGAATTAATGCCAAGTGAGAGATAGTATTGTAATGCGAAGTGAATTAATGCCCAGGGAGAGATAGTATTGTAATGCGAAGTGAGAGATAGCATTGATGCATTTAACATCGACAATATCACAATTCTTTGAAACTTATCCTAAGACAAAAACTTATGGTGGATTTCGAAAAAAGTGTTGCATTCCCACCATCATTTGTGTGCAAAGGGGATTTTGGAGATGTATACGTTTTCTTCTAAACATAAAATTAAAAGAAGATATAAGTATGCAACTCAAACATAATTAAATGTAAAATTTTGTTAATGATATATAAAAGTATAAATACATGAAAACTTACTTTGCATTGCCACATTGAATGTAAAGATGGTTGTAGCATTTGGTTTGTTTCGTTTACATTCTTTTTAATATTTTGACCATCTTTTGGGGTTTGTAATGATTGTAATGGTTCCTTGGAAAACACCTGCACCATAAATGCACATTAATGTATAGATTAAAAAAAAATTAATCTATATAATCAATCACAAATCACAAAAGAAAAAAAAAAATAGAATATTGATTTTAGTGTTTTTATGAAATAGGTTGTATTGAAGCAAAACTTACTTTCCTGAAAATCCCCTGAAATCTAGGTGAGTGTCGTAATGGTTGACAACTCGATGCTCGTTGGATATCCAAGTTAGTTGAACTATATTCAGCAACAAAACTATGCAGTGATCTCTCTGGGGAATTTTGTTGCTCAGGCTAGGCATATCAATAACAATCGAGAATCAATATACAATTGATAATAAAAATAAATACCATCTAATGTTCAATTGTCTTGAAAACAATGCATGCAAAAAAATTGACTCAACTATGTACTCATTGTTATTACTAGTTTCCCCAGAGTTTAATATATGGGTATGCTCATCGAACTCTTCTTCCCCTACATCATTAGAAGGCCTTGTTCTTTCTTTTTGCTGTAAAGCAATATCTATGTGTTTAGATGTGTCCATACGTCTACGAGATAAACTTTGATCCCAACAATTCATGTTTTCATGAATTTTTTTCTTTGAATCATCATTGAGCTGATCAAATGTAGCAACTGACTGCGAAAATGAGTTTTAATGAATTTAGTCAATAAAAATTAATTTATATTATTAACAAAACACACAATTACAAATGTCAATAAATACTTACAGCGGAAATAATTTCTTCATTGACAAATCTTTTATATGCCTGCTTTCGTGCACGACACAACCTTGCATCTACATCATATTGAATTTTTTCATTCTGTCTTTTAACCTTACTTGGTGATTTCGTTGCACGTTTAACATTTTCATGTCTTAGTCGACCTCTTGGGCGTGGGGGAATTGGAGAGAGATTGTGTTTTATGGCACGATGGTGATTAAGGCCAGATAGTTTTGATCTGGTCAAGATATTGACACAATCACCAACCAAACAATAAAATACTTGTTTGGTGCCTTTGATAACTACATCCCATTCATGTCTATTTTCCGTCATTTTCTCAATTCCCTATAAATGAATATGTAAACAACAATGATGTTAGAATGCCTATAAAAACACCTTTAAATAAGAAGCAACTATTCTATATGCCTATATATTCTATAAATTAGATCTACGCTTATGTGTGCTAATAAAGACATTTATACATACAACATAGGTTGTGATGTCTCCTCTATGCCTTATAATGATTTTCATGTTAATACCAAGATTCAGAGTTAAAAACAATCACCACATCATCTCATAAATTAGTCATAATAAGGAAAAAAGAAAAAGAAAAAGATTAAAATATTTTTATTTTAATTATATATTTAATATGATTTTTAAGTATATTATGTAAATTTTCAATAGATTTCTATGGTTTATGTTATTAACTTTTTAAGTTTATTATGCAAATTTCTAATAGATTTTTATGATTTATATCATTAACCTTCTAAGTTTATTATGTAAATTTCCAATAAATTTTTATGGCTAATATCATTAACCTTAGTAATCAATATTTATAGCTTAAGTCATTAACCTTTGTGGCCAATACTTATACTTAGAACTATGAATTATGTTCATAAAAAAATCATGTGAATTATCTTCTATGAAGTGGGTCTCCTCACTCACCTTACAGGACTCTACCTACACAGAAATTCCTTAACTGGAATAATTCCAATCGAGATTTCTAGTTGTAGAGAGCTTGCGGAGTTGAGGCTTGACTCAAATAAACTCTCAACTCTCAGGCGCCATTCCAAACGCAATATCAAAACTCGAATGGCTGACTTTTCTCAACTTGTCCTGCAATATGCTCAATGACACGATCCCTTCGAGCCTGAGAAAGTGCACGAGACTCCAAAATATGGACATTTCTCGTAACAAGCTTACAAGTTCCATTCCCAGATTAGTGGCCAACTTGAAGGGATTACAGATAAACTTCAATCTATCTCATAACCTATTAAGTGGTCCAATACCATCTGAGCTAGGAGGAATCAAAATGGTGCAGTTGTTGGATCTGTCTAATAATAATCTGCTGGGAGCAATCCCCTCTTCTTCGGGGTCTCGATTTATCGAGAAATGCTCTGCAAGGTCAAATGTCTGTGGCTCTATCACGTCTGCAGAACTTGGACCTATTTCTAAATCTATCAAGAAATCTCTTAGAAGGAGAGATCCCGACAAAATTAAGAGAACTTATGCTATTGATAAGTCTGGATTTATCTTCAAATATGCTCACGGGAACATACCATCTGAATTGGGAAACTTGACAAGCTTGAAATATCTCAATCTTTCGAACAATGAACTTCAAGGTCTCATTCCTCAAGTTGGGATTTTGACAAGTTTTAATTCGACCAGTTTCTTGGGGAACAATAAGCTTTGCGGTGTGGTCTTCCCAAAGCGAACCTGCACCACAAAGGGAGCTCTCCATTCTCTTCGGCATACCATTCTTGTGGTTGCTACAGTTATTACAGCAAGTGCAATAGTCCTTTTACTCTTTTGCTTTGTATTTATTTGTTTTTATCGGAGCAGAAGCAAAAAGAATATTATGGAATCAGAGGAAATCAATATGCCTAAAGAACTATTGACAAGGTTTACTGGAAGAGATTTAGAGAGTGCGATGGACTCATTCAGTGCCGATAACATAATCGGAAGCAACAACATCAACACTGTGTACAAAGGCGTTCTTAGCAATGGCAATGTAGTGGCTGTGAAAACAATGAAGATAGAAAACTCCAAGGATGTGGAACAATGTTTTAAAAGGGAGATCTATACCATGGCTCGTATTAGGCATCGGAATCTAGTTAAAGTGGTTGGATATGCGTGGGATAGCAGGTTATGATTTCTAACAAAATTAAACCTAATTGTACAGATTTTAGGCCATACTTATTTTATTTAGAACTGTTCGAGCTTCACAGGACGAACAAACAAGCACCCTGTTCGTAAAAAAAATTAAACTCAAATGTTGACATTACACTATCACATTCTCATGAATTAGCTCACTGCTTGCGAACAGGCAGAGGACAAACATTTTGTGACCAATGGCGGATTACAGAATTGCACACTGTATGACTTTTGAGGGCTTCCACGAGATGCATATGCGTACCGGTTTTCATGTTAGTGCTTGCTCGTGCATGCTTAGGTGGGAGATCGAGCTCGGCACCTGCTTCTGGTAGAGATAGATGTGGACTGTTATTGCCTTGAGTCGCTAAAATACTGGTAAATGCTCTGGTTAATTCGGGGCATAATTTCGGATTGAAAAAGTCTGTTAGTAAAACGAAACCCGCGAGTAAAAATGGTTGGCAATATGGTAACCACGAATTACACAGAACCAGGATTGCGGGTTGGTAAAACCCATTAAAACTGGTTGGTAATAAGTAGGTAAAACGAATTAAAGCAAGACAGTGTCGTCCGATCCCAATCACTTCGAATCCGATCATTTACCCGATCCCAATCACTTCGAATCCGAGCATTTACCAATTAATTAAGGTGCCTCTCACTCACTGGTACTCTAAATCGAGAAGCACGCAACCACATTTAAGGAACTGCAATCACGCGTAGGCTGAAATCAATGCATGGTTCGTCGAAAAATGGTTCGCCGGAAAAAATAATGAATGGATGCAAGTTAATGTACCATCATTCTCCATGAAAACCTGCATCGAGTGATCTGCGTACTTACATGTGTACTTCATATTTACTTGGGGAATCATGCACTAAGCGAATATGCATAATGCTTGCCCTTTGGGATAGGATGTCCTTAATACCACTAAAACCGACGTAAGATATCTCCATCCAGGCCTGGAATTTGACGTCCCACAGGACGTTTTTTCGGTTTTTAGACGTATTTGACACTGGTTAATAAAATTTACACGTCATCACTGACTGGCATGAGAATTATCTACCTGTCAGTTTGACGTGTGACCGCCTTCAATGCCCGTCAAAAACTCTAGTGGGTATACGGGCTAGGTAGTAGGGGTCACGAGTCGGAGTAACGCAATCAAGCTGTATAATGTTAATAATGAAGTTAATAATTGTCTTAATTTCTGATACAGTTGTATCTGACGTAATCTGTCCTGGAAACGCATAGATTAGATTTACTAAATAGGTTGCGAGAATCACTTCATCATTAAAACCAGAGATCTCTCGGATACGATATCATTACTCTTTGATAACAGAGCATGATTTGTCCTGGAAACGCATAGATTAGATTTACTAAATAGGTTGCGAGAATCACTTCATCATTAAAACCAGAGATCTCTCGGATACAATATCATTACTCTTTGATAACAGAGCGTACTGGATTCATTTGCTGCTCGGGAGGTGCAACTATTTAGCCAGTTATTGCAACATCCTTAGTTCATATTCTCAGAGGTTGTAGAGCTTTTGCATGAACTGAGCCGAAGACTTCATACTGATTGACAATCGTAGCAAGGCTTAGCTTTATAAAATTGATACATGTTTGAGTATTGTGCGGGTCTTCAAGAAGGAAAGAACAGACATGAGTTCATTTCAGTTAGTTCAGAATGGTAAGCCGATCGAAAGTTAGTTCATTATAGTCGTGGTCTCGCGCTCCATGTAAGTCTTTTGGTGACTCAAGTCTAAATTTTGAAACTGATACTTCTATTTATGTATTACACCTTTGATCTTCTAGTTGTGATTACACAGATGTAGGTGGTTACGATCAGGTTCAATTTTCCAGCATGACGGACCTCAGTTTTCATAGGTATGGTATTGGTAAGACCATCTCGAAAACAAATATCCTGAACTTAGGGATCACTTTCGTTGGTGCCTGTGGTACTCGTACTTGCAGTGCATATGAGAAGTGTGTTTGTTGCAAACTTTCTAAAGGCTGTTACGGAAAGTTTGATTTAGCAAAGGACAGCTGTGATTGTGTCTACCCTTCTTGTGAAAAGCCTCTGAAAACCTTGGAGACGTGTTACTTTAATAAATGTAAATGGGAATACACCGGTATGGTGTAGTAGCCAAGTGCAGGCGAATTTGAACCTTCAAAAGAATATGTTAAGAAAGAGGGCAGCGGCATGGCAAACGCCAAAAATGGATATTTTAAATACACTGGAGACCTAGTAAATTGGAGGTTCCTCGAGTTCAATGTGGAGGAAATTCCGGAGGAAGAACTTGTTGATCTCTAAAATGATTTGAGTGTTCAGAGCCAAGTTAAGTTTTGATTACCCCTGTTTTGGCGGTTAAGTATATGAAAAGGACTCTACAGTATGAAAGATACGTAAAGCTTTTGGGGGAACGATTAATTTCTGGTTGGGGTTTAGAGTGATATAAATGTTTTGAAATTGCAACCTATTTTTGGGTAATCCAAATAGCTAGGGTTTCACCTTGGTTGGTACTGTTCTGTTGAATGAATCTCAGACGTTTTGATGGGCCAAGCTGTCTGAAATTTAACGTTACGCTATGATGAGCCCCCATTTTCTTCAATAGATAGTAGTGGGACTTGAGAAGTAGCTTGAGATTTTTGTATTCACATGTTCTTTTGGAGATAGTTCGGTAATATTTTCATATTGATTCCGTGGAAGTATTTTTAATGCCATATATTTGAGTGGTTTTATATTTCTTTGAAATTAACCATACTAGATTATATTGTGAAAGTTTCTTAATGCCATAATTGCTTAGATTAATTATTATTGATTCTTCTGCTCTGAATTAAACGCATCTCCTGACATTTAAAAGTGTCGTGATTCGGAGGAGACATAGCTTCTTAAGAGGATAGCCTCCTTAATGACCAAGATGAATTGCTAACACCTTAAAATTAGAAAATAAATGATATAATTTTAGATAAATTTTATTTAATCACCAAATTTTTTTATAACTTATTGTTTATAGAATTTGAAATAAAAATATTTGAAAATAGTGTAAAATGTTAACAAAAACTAGTTCATATTACATTTGTTGGGAGAGTAAATGGACACTGAAATTACAAATTCCAATGCTCCAGCTTGAGTCTTCTAAAATTTACACAATATACAAAAATATTTTGACATTTATGATTTTGAGTAAAACCTGAAGTGACAGGGGATGAAAATAATTTAACCGTCATCAATTTTTCTCTTGACAGGTTGGGTAAATTTGAAATTCCAGGCCTGTAGACTCCATCTATGTAGACTCCATCTATGGACGGAATTCACATCAACCGACATACTTGGTAAGCAATGACGCAAGTGGAAGATTACATTAATGTCCACTTTTCGTATGAAGTGACGCATGGAACTTCCCTCCACATGTTTTCAATGTCAAATTGACTAACTTTAACTTTCCTAGCAAATTTGTTTGGATTCTGTCGTTAACTGAGGTTCGAGTGAGAATTAGAGTCAGGACCAATGTTTTATGAAGGTCCATGTGGAGATGCAATTCTAAATCCAACACCTCTAAATTCTAATGTTCTTTTTCTCTCTACCATCCAACCCGATAATATGCAGAAGACTCCGATGACGAAAACAGGTGGAATGCAATCCTTGAAACAGGAAGGGCCGCTGATGCGAAAGAGCTTATTGAGTTTTGCTATACGCGTATTCATATGTTGCATAGTTTTTTCGGGTACATTCATGTCTGTGTCTTCTGAGATGGATTGTTTAGATAAAGAAATGGAATCTCTCTTGGACTTTAAAAGTGGTTTGCGTGATCCTGCCGGATGTCTGCTTTCTTGGAATGTTTCATTCAGCTGTTACCAATGGAAAGGTGTCTCTTGGGATAGACGGACCGGCCATATCGTTGCGCTAGATTTGCATAATTGCAATTTGAGTGGTGCCTTCCGTCCTGCTGCGCTGTTTCACTTGACGACTTTGGAGCATTTGGATGTTAGCTTCAATAATTTTACTGGCTTACCAATTCCTGCAGAGCTGGGTTTTTTGAAAAACTTGAAATACCTCAACCTGTCCACAGCAGGATTTGCAGGTACCATTCCATGGCAGCTCAGAAATCTGTCTAACTTGACAGGACTCGATCTCTCTTCCTCGGCTTCTATGTTGACAAGTCCTGACCTCTCATGGCTTGCAAATCTCACGGCCTTGACAAATCTTTCTCTCGACAGAGTCGATCTTTCGGCAGCGTCGTCCTCGTGGGGACAATCAGTAAGTCGTCTTTCTCAGCTCAGAATTCTTTCAATGTCAAACTGCGGACTGACGGGTTCTATTCCCCCTTCCCTGCAGAACCTTGCCTCCCTACAAGTCTTCCATCTTGATAACAACACATTTCACACTGAATTACCTAATTGGATAGGGAATATGACTAATTTGGTCTCCCTGCAGATGAGCAGTGCAAATCTCAATGGATCTCTTCCATTTGAGAGCCTCTCTCGGCTTCCTTATTTGAAAAGGATTTATTTGGGAAATAACAAAATATCTGCCAACGTTTCTCAGATTTTTCAGGGCCAATGGAAGAGCCTGACCCTTTTCCAGATGCCAAACAATCGTTTGTACGGCTCAATACCA
>SNQJ01S0017779.1:9603-35196 GCA_010110895.2 Picea sitchensis | reverse complement strand
ATTAGAATAATATTTGAACGGTAAAGACCATCTTTTCCAAATTTAATGAATGGACCATATTCGATTTCCACAAATAGTGTGCGCATAGCTAAAGAAACGCGTGAGAAATCATCTTGTGCATACAATGGGCAACGCATTATTTTCTGTAATTTCTATATTTCGGATGTTTTTTTTCCATGAAAAAATTTGCCCAATTATATTATCATATAATTTTTTCACTTATTCTCTCCAAAAATGATTATAGTCCCAATACAAGTAGTTCTTACAATAAAGCTATTCTGACCAAGATTGTATCAAACTGAAATATGAAATATCATATTTCTAATAAACTGAAGAGCAAAACATATCAATCCTCCAAGGGATTCATTCATATCTTACTTTCCAAAAATAAAACAGAGCTGAACTCTCAATAGTTCTAATGAATCCTGATTTGTTTTTTAAGGCTTTCCGTTCCACTGATCCATTGATGATAGTATATATAGCCTTCACTTACTTCCAGTGCCAGCGTAGATTGTTTATCAGCGTCCATATTGAAATCCCTGTAAATATGTTGATATTTTATAGCTCTGAACAATTTTGTTAATTCTTTGATCCTAATTTTCCATCCTTCCAATGGTGCTACCTTGAGTATGCCTTTGTTCATCAACCATTCTATAATAACTTTCGAATCCCCCATCACTTGAATACTAGAAATAGACAGCTTTTTTGCAAGCATGAAAGTTGCCCAAGCACCGAGAAGCTCCGCTTTGGTGTTTGTTCCACTGCCACAATTATAAGTCCACTTATAAACTTCAACATCTGTGGTTTTAATAACTCCACCAGCTGCACACTTGCTGCCATCCTTCTGAGTTGCCCCATAAAACCACGCGAATGCATCTGCACTGTTGTGTGTAATCAATATATCCCGATGAATCTTATCTTTTTTAACGATGGGCTTAAATCTAAGAAGAGCCTTTGTCTTGTAGATCATAGTCAATATAGAGGGACATGAATATTCAAAAAGAGCTTTATTTATCTCATGCCAAATATTCCAACAGACATAAGATGGAAATTGTGGGGAGGCCGAAAAGTCCTCAGTCCATGATTTAATACCTTCCAACAGGTTGGTACCAATCCAATCACCCTTAAGCTTAAATTCTACAACCAAAGTATCTCATACCTGTCTAGCGAAGGTACAGAAAATAAAGAGATGTGAAATTGTTTCCAAATCCATCCTACAAAGTTGGCATCTCCTAGGCCCCTCCCAGCGTCTCCTCTGTAGTGATTCTCAGGTAAGTATTTTTCCCTCCATGGCAAGCCACAGGAACAATTTTATCTTTAATGGCACATTCTGTTTCCAGATAGAAGTTCTCCATACCTCCACCTTGTTTAAATTTTTGGACCGAATGATAGTCATATAAAAA
Organism: Picea sitchensis; assembly: GCA_010110895.2. NCBI lineage: Eukaryota > Viridiplantae > Streptophyta > Pinopsida > Pinales > Pinaceae > Picea > Picea sitchensis. Next base: position 33,793 of record SNQJ01S0017779.1, on the reverse strand, counting down.
TTCCTTACTGTCGGGCCGCCCGATTCCTCCCCTCCCACCCAACTTAAACTATCTTACTTGTGAATGACGATAGCTCCCGAATCAATAAGAGAAGATCTAAAGAGTTCCCATTCCCTGTCCAAATCACTTATGAGCCCCAGTTCTCTGCTACCTTTCCAATCAAAGGAGAACGCCCAATCTACTGAAGGAGAACTAACCTGTGCTAGTGTCTTCACATTTCAGAGATGTAAGGCATTTAATAAATTAGCTGATAGGAAAGAGGAAATGCCCATACCTAAGATACGGTCCTTTCCTAAGACAATTTGTGTGCCTCTGTCCGGAATCTAGAACATACCATGAGTGATAAGATGGATCGATTTTATCAGTCCACTCCAAATTCTAGAGAACCCAATATTCTGAAAAGTGGAAGATCTGAGCCAGTTTGTCACTGAAATTCCGTGGAGATACTTATCACAGATGACTCTATGCTAGATTCCTTGCCCAGATAAGACTCTCCAAAGAGTATTAGCTGTCAATGATATACTAAAGTCGAAAATATTTCTGATGCCTGTAATGATCCCAAGCCATTAGGCCAGGATCATCACGATTTTGGTGTCTTTTAAAACTTTTTCTGAGTGAGGTATTTCGTCAAACACTTTGCTAATATATTTGTTTACATGTGTTTACTTGCTGAATGGCCTCTTGATTTCAGCCTTAGGGTTTACTGATGTGTTTATATGTGTGTTGTAGTAAATAACAAGAAGATACAATCATGGAACATACCTCAACCATATGCAATATGATAGACAAGCCAAAACATCCGAAATATGATTTTATTCATGAAATAGAGGAACCTACTACAATGAAGATGCCAATCTGGAATGCTCAACAGATGGCCAAGAAGATAGACAATAGAGCTACTACAAAATGCTCCCGATAATACAAAATAAGCCTCCAAAGGCTGGATATACAATGAAGACTAAATACAAGTAGATCTGGGCCGTACAAATGTTAAATCCCCAAGTTGGAAGGTGCCACACCCTGCTGGATAGCTGAAGCTCCTCAACAATTCGACCTTGCTGCCAAAAGTGTCCAATCACCCCATGAAATATGCCAACTAATAGATTGGGCAACTGTAAGGACAACCCAGGTGCCCAAATCTCCAAAGTCACTCTCAAACCCTGTGGATCTAAACTCCTCCACTGAATGGTGCGCCCCCCCTGGATGCCTGAAACTGTAGATAATTTGGCCTGGGTGAATGAGACCTCCAAACCTCCTAAAACTCTCCAAAATGATAGATCGAGCAATCACAAACCCCTGGAAGAAGTTTCAAGGTCAGGTATGAGGTATAGCCTCCTAGATCTGCAAATCATTGAATCACCAAATCGTCCTCTCTCTCCCAAAGCCGTCCCAACCTGTAGATGATGATCTAGCCATGGTAACTCTTCGAAAATGGACTAGATTTGATGTCCAAATCCCTGCAATGAATACCCAGATGATAGAATCTCCAAAATCCCTGCCAATCACCTGCAATGAATCTCTCTCCAAGAATGGTGCACCGCCCCCTTGCTGGAAACCCCCAACTGGTGTGCCCTCTCTCTATCTGCACAAGTAACTGATGTGGAATCCTCCTGCAATTGAGTAGATCTGGAACTAGAATGGTGTGGGAGCGTATTGCATCTGCGAGACCAATCTTGGGACAAGCTAGGTGGAATATTTCACCACCGAATCATCCTCTAGGGTTTGTTAAGTCAAAACCCTCAAAATCCCCAATGTTGGGCTCACTAGCTAGAAGCCAGATATGAAAATATGATCATACATGAGTGAATTGAGTAGAGGCCCTTTCCTTTCCTTTATACTTTTTTCTCTCCTTGTCCCTCCAAAGTGACTTTCATTTTATTAATATTTAATTAATTAATTAAATCACTTTAATTAATTAATTAACCTTTTTACCTATGAAAAACACCTTATCTCTCCTTGTGGCTTCCCTGGCCACTAAAATTCACTTCTCACCATCTCATCCTGTAGTTTTTCTTCTCTTGATTCCAATGAGCTATTACACTGAGAGGTTTCTCCAAGTAATGTGCCCAAAATGAACTCTTCAGTGAATTCAATTAGCTTATAGCTCAAAATAGTCAAAATCATGGAAATCGTCGAAATGCAATGGAACCAAAGCCAACCTGTGTGGAATGGCTCATAATGATGGAATATGATGAGCAATGCAAGTTGGACCCCACAATGCCTCTCAGTAACCCATTTTCTCGCTATAACATCCATCTGGCGACTCTAGTCATCATAAACCTCTGCACTGTGATGATGTCCCAAAGTGGGGACATTACAGTCCTCCCTGCTAGAAAATTGCTTGTCCTCAAGCAATAACTGAATTCCCTCAAGTATAATACCAGGGTCCCATGTCCACCTATGGGGTACATAGTAGAACCCATCCAAAGATGAACACTCATACACTCTGCCCCCTGGGTCCCATATCAAGTCATGAACTGCTAGCCCCTGGGAAGTATAACCCTGAAATATAACAACTCTGGGAGTCTCATGCATATGACACATGGCCTCATATCGAAATGAATCCATCCTCCAAGTCTCTACCAAGATCCATACGGCCTCCATCAACTTCACATGCTGATGCTAGAATGAGGTGCTGTCAGACCTCCATGAGACACCCGCAAGCGATGCGCTCCTCTCAACATTGAAACTCAATGGAAAGTTAGAATAACTTTCCCCTGCAATGGTCCACTCTCCCCTGCCAGTCAGTGAAATGCTCATTCCTGCAATCCCTGGGTCCCATGCTAACCTCTGTCGAAGATCACCATGCTGGCCCTGCACTACTCTGACTATGACTGTCTGCCCCCTGCATACATATTAGATCCTCCTCTCCTGGATCCTCATGCTGAAATACTGGTGACCATTGGACCCACTGTCCAAAAACTGTACCTGTAAAAATGTCCCTATAGAAGTAGTACATGTTCACCCACCTCAAGAGTGAGAAGCTACCTCTCTCTATTAGACAAAAACCTGCAGGCCCTCTCCAAATCAACCCCTGGTAGAGTATGTGGCTCTCTGGTGCAACCTGGGTCATCATGTAGAAAAACATCCTGCTAACCAAGTGAACTCCTGGATCCCATGGAAACCCTGGAAGTTTATCACTTCCAGTCTCCACTACCTACTCTTGTGCCAGACTGATCACTGTCGGAAGCCCTCTGTTCTCATATGCTGTCACCTGGCCTATGGTGCTCACCATAACACACAAAATCTCAGTTGATTGCTCATGACGATCCACCTCTGACCTGTTGTATGTCGTAAAAGTACTCCTGTCAAGTGGTCTTGGCCTAATCACTCTCCATGTCCTCTGCCATTGTCTATCTCTCCTCATGCTGTTGTCAATGATAAATGTGTTGGGAAAAGGTAATAGAGATATCTGTAGCTGACTGTAGGGATGAAAAATACCACCTACCTCGGTCATTCCCAAGGACTCGACCAAGATCACATCTACCTGTACCCCTGATAAATGCTCACCTGTATCCATCACTAAACTCCAATCATCAGGCACAACCAGAAGTAACTCCTCCAACTACTGGTAAACCAATCTCCATCTCCCATCACCCATGCAACTGCTGAAATGGTGAAGGTGAGATCGCATAACCATATGTTGCTACGAAGGATTGGCATCTGCATGCTCCCTTAAGTGTGTCTCCTCCCTACAAGGTAGTACACCCGTCTAAATTCCACCATTCATCTCGACAGGTACCTGTGAGCTATCACTCATCACTGTATGCTCTGACATACTCATGTCATCTCCCATAGACTCATGTTGCATCATATATCCTGGGCATACTACTGGATCAACCTCTACATAGAGGTTAACCGCTCTCAGAACACAAGTGGAAGTGTCCTTCATCAACGGGTGCTCCTCTGCTAGATCACCAACATCCTCTATCAACGTGACTAACTGATACATATGAGTGTCCACTAAGACAGATGAAGTGGATCTCTGATGAATCTCCTCAAGAGACTCATCTGATCTAGACCCTGATTCTTGAAGGGTTGTCTGTGTGCCTCTCAAGAATCCTCAAGTGCTCTCCAACTCTTGAGTGAGTCGGTCCATCTCCAACTCCTGCTCCCTCAGAGCCTCATGATACATCTCACCAATCCTCAATAGGTAGTCCTTGTCAGTCAACAACTGCTGGTAATCGGTCCTCATCAGATATACTCTCTCCCTGAGAGTATGAAAGTCATCCATGTCAAATCCCTCATCTGTACTACCATGTGCCACTGATGCTCTACAACAGTAATCTTCCATCAATGCATGCATGTCATCACTACACCTGGTGGCTGCCATGATCATATCCTCACTGACTCTCAACTGTGCTGCTAAGTGGTGTGACTCCTGATCTTGGTCATGCTTAGGTGCCACCTCATATCCCTCACTGCCACTGTCAATCCTGCTAATGTCAATTCTCGAGTCCCCAAAGACACTCTCTACATAAGATAATGTGTTGAACTGCCCACTGTCTACTGTGCTACTAGGTACTCTTGTATGCCACTGCACTCCATCACTAGATGTTATTTCCTCCTGAATCACACTGTATCCTGTATGAGCAATCGTATCCTCCTGTGCTCTCAACCTGCTACTATCATATGCGCATGGATCCCATAGAGATGTATCTAGACATGTGCTATGGTCATCCTGACTTCTAAAGAGTGCATCCTCATCAATGCAGACCGATCCTGGAAGTAAGTGCTCCATCAACCTGTCATCCTCTGCAATCTGCTCAACTAATGGAGTCTCCAATAGCTGTGACTCAATATCCTCAGGCTGATCTGTATGTGTAAGGTCCCCTGTCTGTACTCCCTGCATCTCCTCCTGGATCGGTGGGTCTACATGTCTGTGGTGTGCATCCCTCACACAAGGCTCATCAACCCTAACTGACATGCCATTGACCTCCTCATGTGACGTGGCTATCATATGTGTCATGACCATCATAGGAAGCTCATCATCTCTAGGTGTTAACACGTGTGAATCCTCACTAGTGTCACCACTCTGCAGAGGTGTAAGGTCATCAATGGTATGTGATATGTCTGCTAAGACACTGGTGCTATCGTCTTGTCCATCCAGCTGCCTATCCACTACACAAGGGTCATCCTCCTCCTCAAGCGTGCTAGTAGCATCATCCTCTATACGAGAGTCACTAGCACTAGCCTCTGTGCTAGAGTCACTCTCATCATCGAACTACTCTAGGTAAGCCTCAATCGATCCATCCTCACATGCCTCATCATCATTGTCCTCTTGTACCTCAACTATATGCTTCTTATCCTTACCCCTACACCTATGATCTAGTTCTTAAGGCACCTTGCAACTGTAGAAAAGTTGTGCACTCCTAATGGGTGTGGGGTTTCTCTTTGCTTCCCTCCATCTAGTTGTTGTGGCCATGTATTCCTCTACTTGTTTTACCTGGAATGTAATATCTTCTATGCTCCACTTAGGATATTTCAAGGATAAATATTGTCAGAAGGTTATTAAGGCCCTAGTTTCCTCACTAAGGTCATAGTAGTATTCCCATCTACTACGTATAACCTCTCTAGTAAAATCCACAATATCCATTTCATCTTGTGGAAGACCCCTCTATGGCTCTGTATACATGTTCTAATTCCCACGGTTGGCATGAATCTAAGCTCTGATACCACTGTAATGATCCCAATCCATTAGGCCAGGATCATCACGGTTTTGGTGTCTTTTAAAACTTTTTCTGAGTGAGGTATTTCGTCAAACACTTTGCTAATATATTTGTTTACATGTGTTTACTTGTTGAATGGCCTCTTGATTTTGGCCTTAGGGTTTGCTGATGTGTTTATATGTGTGTTGCAACAAATAACAAGAATATACAATCATGGAACATACCTCAACCATATGCAATATGATAGACAAGCCAAAACATCCCAAATATGATTTTATTCATGAAATAGAGGAACCTGCTACAATGAAGATGCCGATCTGGAATGCTCAACAGATGGCCAAGAAGATAGACAATAGAGCTGCTACAAAATAATCCTCCAAAGGCTAGATATACAATGAAGACTGAATACAAGTAGATCTGGACCATACGAATGCTAAACCCCCAAGTTGGAAGGTGCCACGCCCTGCTGGATAGCTGAACCTCCTCAACAATTTGGCCCTGCTTCCAAAAGTGTCCAATCACCCCAAGAAATATGCCAACTGATAGATCAGACAACTGTAAGGACAACCCAGGTGCCAAAATCTCCAAAGTCACTCTCAAACCCTGTGGATCCAAACTCCTCCACTGAATGGTGCGACCCCCCTAGATGCCTGAAACCCTAGATAATTCGGCCTGGGTGAATGAGACCTCCAAACCTCCTGAAACTCTCCAAAATGATAGATCGGGCAATCACAAACCCCTGGAAGATTTTTTAAGGTCAGGTATGAGGTATAGCCTCCTAGATCTGCAAATCACTGAATCACCCTCTCTCTCCCAAAGCCATCCCAACCTATAGATGATGATGTAGCCATGGTAACTCCTCAAGAATGGACTAGATCTAATGTCCAAATCCCCTCAATGAATACCTAGGTGATATAATCTCCAAAATCCCTGCCAATCACCTGTAATGAATCTCTCTCCAAGAATGGTGTGCCCCACCTTGTTGGAAACCCCCAACTGGTGTGCCCTCTCTCTATCTGCACAAGTAACTGATGTGGAATCCTCCTGCAACTGAGTAGATATGAAACTAGAATGGTGTGGGAGTGTATTACATCTCCGAGACCAATATTGGGACAAGCTAGGTGGAATCTTTCACCACCGAATCGTCCTCTAGGGTTTGTTAAGTCAAAACCTCAAAACCCCCAATGTTGAGCTCACTAGCTAGAAGCCAGATATGAAAATATGATCATAAATGAATGAATTGAGTAGAGGCCCTTGCCTTTCCTTTAAACATTTTTCTCTCCTTGTCCCTCCAAAGTGACTTTCATTTTATTAATATTTAATTAATTAATTAAATCACTTTAAATAATTAATTAACCTTTTTACCTCTGAAAAACACCTTATCTCTCCTTGTGTCTTCCCTGGCCACTGAAATTCACTTCTCACCACCCCATCCTGTAGTGTTTCTACTCACGATTCCAATTAGCTATTACACTGAGAGGTTCCTCCAAGTAATGTGCCCAAAATGACCTCTTCAGTGAATTCAATTAGCTTATAGCTCAAAATAGTCAAAATCATGGAAACCGTCGGAATGTAATGGAAACAAAGCCAACCTGTGCTGAATGGCTCATAATGATGGAATATGATGAGCAATGCAAGATGGACCCCACAATGCCTCTCAATAATCCTTGTACTCGCTATAACATCCATCTGGCTACTTTGGTCATCATAAACCTCTGCACTGTGATGATGTCCCAAAGTGGGGACATTACAATACCCCATCCTCCAAAGGATTTAGGAAGTGTGATTTGATCCCAACGACACAAATGAAAATGATTAGACTCATTAGTTCTATTCCAAAGGAAATTATACATCAACTTTCTCAACGAGTTTAGTACAGAAATAGGGACCACCGCTAGTGACAACCAATAAATAGGTTGACTCTCTAAAACAACTTTCAATAGTGTGAATATGCCTCCTATGGATAACCACCTGTAACACCAATTACTAATCTTTTTTTCCACCTTTTTGATCAACCATCTCCATTCTTCTTTATGTTGATATCCATCTTTAATATAGAACCCCAAATACTTGAATCCCCGATCCATCTCTACAAAATTATAAGGGAATAGAGATTTATACGGTAACATCTCCTGATCCATTAATCCCGCTTGATGAAAAGTAGATTTAGATGCATTAATAGAAATTCCAAAAGACAAACATAAACTTTTAAGAATCTTATCGATTTCCCACCATTCTTGCATATTTGCGTTAGTCATAATGATTACATCATCAACAAAGAGAATATGTAAAATCTTTAAAGTCCTTGAAACTTTTATTCCGGCCAATCTTCCAACATTTTGGCTTTCTTTCAGCATCAAACTCAAACCTTCCATAACTAGAATAAATAAAAGAGGAGATAAGGGACAACCTTGTCTAAGACCTCAACCACTCTTAATGTAGTCGGTAGCCTCCCCATTAATCAACATTGATAAAGTAGAAGAAATCACACAACTCATAATCCAATGAGTCATATTCTATCCCAAACCTATCTGGAGGAGAATCATTTGCAGCATATCCCAATTAATACAATCATAATCTTTTTGTAAATCCAATTTTCAAACCAAGGATTTCAATTTTTTTTTTTTAATAATATGGATACATTCATGCACAATACCTATAGCATCTTGAATCTATCTTCCTTGAAGGAAACCCAGTTGTTCCTTAGATAAAGATCTTGATAAAAAAAGGTTTTATCCGGTCTTCTATTATCTTTGAAATAATTTTATAACTTAAGTTACATAGCAAGATCGATCTAAAGTCTCCAAACTGGTTGGGTTTATTAACTTTAGGAATCAGTGTAATGAAAGTAGAGTTTAAGGTACCTGGAACAAAACCTTTTTTCCTAGACTCTTCCACCATATCAAAGAGATCATCCCCAACAGTTTCAAAATGATGCTTGAAGAACTCCATTGTCCAACCATCTGGTCCTGGACTCTTGTCCACTTTAAAGTTTTTTAAAACCCTTAGTAATTCTTCTTTATCCACCAGCTTGAAAAGTCCCTTAGCTTCAGTTTCATCAAGCATTCTAGGAAAAAGTGTCGCCACCCTGGCTTGTTTTGTAATCGAGGATCCTTGTTGCTCCTTGTAAAAATATTTAAAATGATTCAATGCTGCTAATTTTATCTGCTCTTGACCCCTGTAAGCTTGGTCCTGGTCACCAAGTATTTCCCACAGATATTTTGAATTTCTTCTGAAGCTCGCAAATTTGTGGAAAAATTTTGTATTTTGGTCACCGCTCTTGATCCAGATCGCATGACTGCGTTGACACCAAATATCATCTGATTCCTTTAGTAGTGTATTTCTCTCCTTCTCTATATCTTCTAGTGACATTTCCAACAGAGAAGTACTCAAACCCTCCGCAAAATTTTCAATTCTGAAGGAGATCTCATGCTCCAGACTGTTAAGTCGAGCATTTTTGTGCTTCTGTTGGGACTTTTGCCAACATTTAGTAATAATCATCAAGTCTTTAAGTTTCTAGACCAAACAATTTTGTTTCCCCGACTCAGTAAGATACTTAGGATCTTTCCACGACTTTTGTAACAGTAATGTGAAATCTATCTCTTGAGACCATTGCGGATTGAACTTAAAAGGGTAAACTTTGTACACCGATGGGAGATCTAATTGAAGAAGGATTGGTGCATGATCGAATATGAATGGGTACTCCACCCAGGCTCTATAAATACCAACCAACTCAATAAGATATTCAGACATGAAAGATCTATCCAACCTTTTGGCTAAGAAATGATTCCCCAAACGTCCATTCCGCCAGTTAGACATTCTTCTCCCCGGTACCATTGTCAATCAACTTTTTAGTAAGAAAAAGATTCTTGAAACATAGAGCCAACTGACCCAGTAATACATTACCTCCCCATATTTCATCAGAGGATAAGATCAAGTTAAGGTCACTAGCAAGGATGAGACTCTTAATGTTTAATAATCCTGATGTAGCCAGCTTCTCCCAGATTCTCCCATAATTTCTTGTGCTCCAAGCAAGGACTGTAAACATTCAAGAAATTTATCTCTCTTCTGATTTCTAAACAGAAACCCAACAATAAGATTCCACCACAAGTAAGAAATGAAACTAAATTGAAAAAATTGGGATCCCAAGAGACCAATAAGCCCTCTGAAGTGCCAACTGAGTTAACTGCACAACATAACCAAGTTGGTCTAAGTGAATGAAAGAAGAAACGAGGTTTTTCTGAATGAACAAGTGTCTCCTGAAAAAACACGATATTCAAATGGGTCTTATCTAGAACACATCGAACTGAGGAAGCTTTAGGGCACCACCCGTCCCTCTTAGATTTAGTGAAAGAAGTATCATTACTTCATTCGAGCCAGGGCCTTCAAATCTCTAAAGGCCCCACCATCAGTGGAAGTAATCTGACTAGAAGGAACAACTGTAGCAAGTGACGACTTCTTACGGGAAATTCTTGTTTTGATCGGGGAAGTCTCAACACCCTATCCCCTTGACCAAGCATATTCTTTCCTCGCCTTTTCAGAGGCAATCTTCGAATAGCTAGCTTCCCCACTCCCAGAATCTTCAAAAAGAACTGACTTCCCCTGAGACACTGGTAGCTTCACAGAAGAATAATCGTCAACAATAAAAGGAAGTAAGGAATCTAGAACAACTGAAAGTGTGGAATCCCCCTCCTTGGGTTCCCTATAGTTAGGAGGACAAATAGGATTGTTCGAAAATATTGGAGAAGACTGCAAGGAGTTAGGTACAGTAGTCTGTGCGACCAGATCAATAGAAGGACTACAACAGTTTACCTTATCTCCTGTGGAAGAAATGATGACTGAGTTGGACTCAGGAATCACAGTTGGAAAGGTAACAGGGTCAGAACACAGAATATCAGGACTACCCGAAGACCGGACCAGTAATCCATTATAGTCCTTAACTCTTGAGAGATAAGGAGAGACCTTCGTGGTTACCTTCTGAATCCAATCTGATGAGTTTACAACTTCTCTTTCCCAAACAGACAAGGAATTGAAAAATACAGGGCAATGAGTTAGAAGCTTACCCGACACTGAATTTTGAAATTCCTTGTGACTGTTGTCTTCACCAACAGGTTGTGGCACTGCAAAGCCAGTAAAGTCCGTCTCCAATGATAAGTTAGGCTCACTTAAATACTGAAACGTATCATCCTGTGTCAAATCATCAGTAGTTATACCTTTTCAATTTCTCCTGAGGTATGATGTACTCCGACAGTAGCTGTATCGAAAAGGGATACCAAGGTAATCCAAACTTTGACAAAAGTGTAAACCTCTCCATTCAATATCTAAAGTCTCTGGCAATCCCCGGTGAATGTCTAATTCTACTAAAACCTTACACACTTTGCGGGTAGAAGATTCAAGATTAACTCTATCCACCATTAAGAATTTTCCTAGTGAATTTCCTATCTCCAACAGGGCCCCCTCATTCCATAAGAACAACGGGAGTCCTGGTAACAAAACCCAGAAATGGAGGAAGGAGAAGTATTCATTTTCTGGGTTGAAATCAACCCTCCACTTTTTGAGCATGAGACTATTTGTGCCATTTACCCATGTCCCCTCTAGAAAAATAGCTACATCCTCAACAAAGTTGCACATAAACCCTAACCATCCTTTAGTTAGGAAAAACACTTCTGGAACATAACCAATGACATGTATCCAAGTCCGCTCTAACTAGACAGAAAAATTCTCTACACTCAAATTACTGTAGGAAAATCTACCCACCATCCCACAAAGGGCCAATCGACATGTGTCCTCCAGGCCAATATCGGAGCCTAGGACCATTCGTTTTACCGATTTTTTTGCCACCCATTGTCTACGTCCCTTGTGGATAGTAGCCACACTCTTAGCTTTGAGACTCAAAGGTAAAAAAGCTGAGCTTCCCTCCCCTTTCTGAAAGTTACACCTTGACACTAGGTTTCTTACCCCTCTTAAAGAAAAACCACTAGAAGGTAAAAACGTATCCAAAGTAGGTGCAAAACCTAAGAGTTTACCACTATTAGGGCTCGGTTTAGAAGGCTTCGCAGAGAAAAAATTTCTACCAGGAAGAGTACTAAGAGAGGTCTCTCCAATAAATCTAGAAGTATCACTAGCCGCTTACCAAAATGTGTCCTCTGGCTCATTTAATAATGCATTTACTTCCTTATTAATCATCTCCAATCGACTAAGTGCCATATGGACTTCACTAATGATCACCCGAATCCGAAGACCGAGATCAACGGATGAGGGTAACCCCAGTTTCCAAGGAGATAAGGGGAGTAATGTCAATACTCGGAGAGGACTTTACAGTTAACCACCTGAAACACAATTTCCTGATGCTACGTCAAAAATAATAATAAGACAAGACTTCAGAACAGTTACCCAAAAGGGTAACTCACCCACATAGTAAACAATAAACCCAGGGTTAGCATGTAATAGTAAGCAAGTCTAAAGTTCGTTACTGTCACAAGGATCGCTAAAATAGAGGTACCAGATAGTGGACACACAAACACCTACCTAAAGAACCAACAATATGAAAAATATGGAAGAAACATCTATCGAAAGAATGAGAATCAGATGCTAGCAATGTCAGTACAAGGATCAACACTCCAATACCCAGGTTATCCAGTTTCTAAAACCGAAAATCCGCCATGTTTGACAATTGTTACAGTAAAAAACTACTAAAATAGGTATCCCGCCAATACCAGAATTCGAAAGCCATCTTCCTCCCGGGGTCCCTCCCTCAAGTTTATTTCGGATGCCTAGTAGTACTAAATATATTATATATATATTTTAAATCTAATCATGTTAGCTGCCTGATTCACTTTTGCTTAGTGCAACTTTAGAAGAAAATACATCAATCTCTATCATTAATCTAGTTGTCACGATAAATATAAATATATTTACATAAAAGAACAAATTCACACCTCACATCAATCTCTGTTATTAGTCTGGTTGTAATTAATATTTTAATTAGATTTAGTTTGTCTTCCTCTCCAAGGCAGTAATTTTGAATTAAGAAGTTGCAATTTACATCCACCTATCAATGGGATGTTTAATTAAATTTTTAATTACGTTTTGTTTGTCTTCCTCTCTAAGGTGTAATTTTTAATTAAGAAATTGCGATTTACATCAACATATCAATTAGATTTTTATTAATTTAGTAATCATTTTATGATGGACATACAAAAATTAAATAATTCAGTGAGGGTTTTAGGATAAACATCTAAAAATTAAATATTCTTTTAAATTAAATTTGATGGATGAGTGTTTTAAAACATTCCATGAGCTAATATTCTATCACGAATCAATAGACCAAAACCAATATCCATTCACATACCTTTGCATTTAATCCAACGGTGTTGAATTTAAGAAAATTAAAACAAATAATTAATTTATTAATTACGTCATAAGGCGTTTCCCTACAAAAATCCATGTCTTGATGTGACATGTAAGGACCATTGCGGTGATCTGAACCATTGATTTCTTATAGATAACCTCTTATAGAAGTGGATGTATGGAGCCCTCTTTAGCGTTCATATATGTTCAACGAACATTGTTTCATTTGGATCTTGCCACATCAATCTCTTACCATTGTGTTGGCAACCAACAACTGTTGTCAATTTTTATTATGTCGCCAAGGGATAGATTTTTTTTGTAGATTCCTCCTTCTCCTTACAAAATTTTCTATCTTTTGGCTTTGGAGAGATTCATTTGGCCTAGCTGAGTATAAGAGTTTTTCGTTTTTAATCTATCGTTTGTTTTGTTTAATTGCATGACTGAAAGCATGAAATTAGAGCAAAAGTTTGGCTTGAGTAATCATTATACAATTTGTGATTTCTTTGGTTCTTTTTGCAAAAGGGATTACACCTGAAGGGAATCTATATTCTTATAAACTTAAAATCTTGTAAGCCTATCTTTTTCATTCGTTGATCCATTGTCATAACATTTGATTCATACACTTTTGGAGACATGACTTAGTCGATTTTATTTTTGATTATGTGATTTTTACATTTGATATATGCTTCATTGCGTAGAACCTTTGGTTAAATTCGAAATATGAATCTTTCTCTTACCAGTCGTATCACGATCTTATCACTCTAGTACAGGACTAATGTACTTACATTCCACATCACCCTTTTGTCTTACATAACTCAGACTCACATTCATTGTTGGAGGAGGTAAGTAGTGGTTTTTCAGTTTAGTATTCATTTCGCAAAATGGTTAAGTATCATGCGCGTCCTCTGGTTAATACCCACTCATAGCTCAAATTGTCAGTTATGGTATCCTCTCGAGTCCTTAGGTATCGAGCCTCTCCCGATTTTACAGACCTCTTATTGTTGTTTGCGTGTTGGAGAAAACAACCTACCTCTCGCTGCCCTTGTTGTGTCTATGTGATAGTACCCATGGATCCCTTGGTAAGAATTGAGCCCAATGGTTTGCAAGCCCTCCTCGCTCATGACGATGTTGTATGCGATATTGTGGAACATGGCTGGGACATTTTCATCAGAAGGTTTGAGGGTTATAACCTCGCTGTGGCCCAGGGTTTTGCTCAGTATTTTGATGGCTTCAAGGCTAAGATTGGGAATCTGCAACTCGAAGTGACCGAGGATTCCATAACACAAGCTACAGGATTATCCCAGGAGGGACAACGATGGTTCAAAAATGGCAAAATCGAACGTGTGCCTTGGAATTTTCTCATGGTATCTAAGAAATCGAGGTGCTTCCCAAAAGGTACACTAATTACTCACTCCATACCCCAATGGCACGACCATCTTCTAATTCTTAAGCAATTCATAACTTGTGAAGGTATATATGGCTTGGTTTTCTTGTACCATGTTCTCTTGCTGATTGTTTTTCTGGGTTTCAAGTTAAATATGCCTTTCTATCTGTTTATGAGTCTGCAGAAGATGTCTAAGATTTATCAGAGACAAAATTTTAACCCACTATCAAGCCTTTTTCACCATGGTCTTATTCAAATCCTTGTGTTTTCGCATCTATCCAAGAATGGGGATACTTGGGAATATTTCTTGTTTAGAAATAATTTCACTCTACCCGAGAATGTAGTAGAATCATCTCTCCACCTAAATAAAAACCCCAACCCATGTGAAAAATGTATGGATTTGGTTGAGAGATAGTACAGGGATATTCCCTATCTCCAAGCACAGTTAAACCAAATGATAGAATGAAACTCCTTGCTCGAGAGGGAGAATGATGAATTGAAAGCACGTGTTCAATCCAATACTCACAGGGCAAACAAACAGATTAAATGGGATGGTAATGTGGTTATTAAGAACTCAACGAACTTCAATGTTTTCATAAATTTAGACTTGTCAGATGCTTCTTTGTCTAATCTCTGAAAGGGTAATAAGTTGTTTTGATTCTTTTTTATTTGATTATGTTGGAAAAATAAAACATATTGATTTATTTTTTGATTTTATTTTTTAATTTAAGACTAGCTACAGAATCATAAGATTTTGTAGCCAGTCTATTTGAAAGTATTAGTTTGTATTGTTATCTAACATTCTATTTTGTTTTATAATTTTCAGGAAAACAACAGTTTATGATGCTATTTTCAAGGAAAATAAATAATGGATTTATGCACTCCATAGCTTAGTAATTTCTCATTTTTATAAAACAATGTCATTTATGTAATTATTTTTTGATGTAAGGACTCCTACAAAAGTGTTCCTTTGTTATTCTATTTTTGTAAAGAAAACTTATATTCAGGTATCATCCTCTATCTTGTATGATAAGAGGTTACTGATCCAAGACATGTTTAAATAGTAGTTGTTGTTTAGTGTGAAGGACAACTTTTTCGAGATTACAGTATGGACATATAATTTTGAAGTGATATGGGAAAGCAATTCGCTATTGGCTTTAGACCTGTATGAATTGTGCAATGCTTGTTTCATTTTATTCTCCAATTACTTCTATGTTATGAGATGTTATTATTGTTGATTTAGCTTTAGTCTTGTTTTCATAATGATATTTCATATCGTTAAATATTTAAATGTCGTCCATGATCTGTTGGTTCAGTTTGTACTTGTGATCAATCAGTCATTTAGTTATGTTTGAGTTTACTTCTACTATTAAATGATTGATAACGTCAATGCTTAGGATTGAGATTTCTTTCGTCCTTAGTTTTGGTCATCTTGAAGTCACATGATATTTAATTAGTCATTTTTTTGTTGTTTTAAATTTACTCCAAAGCATGAAATGCTTCCTTGAATTTCTTCACAAAGTTTTATATTTGTCTTTGTCATAGGTTTCCTCTTAATACAAGAGAAACAGGAGCTCATACAACGCAGGAAAATGAACTTAGTTTATTATAATTGATCAGTTAGAGGTTAGTAGATGCATTGTTTTTTTTATTCAGAGTTGTTTATAAATGAATGAAACGATGATTGCATTAATTAGCTTTGACTGTTTTTGTGTCATTGTTTCAATCGTATTCGCTTGATATTTATTAGTGTAATCTTTTTAAACATTAGAAAGAGCATTGTTTATATTTGATTTTGTTAAAAAACATTTTCAAACAATTATTTTCGCAAGATTTCATGCAAACCTTGTAAACTGTATATATAAAGTGTTTATAATCATTTGTATTCACATTCTTAGATAAGCATTTGTAATTATAATGTCGATTGTTATAATATTTTCCTTAGTTAGTTTATTTCCTTTTGCTATTTTTAAGACCCTAGTTGGCTAACTGAGCCATTAAACCTGTTAGGTTAGATCACACCAAACGACTTGGGTTGAATAGATAACCCTAGACCAGATCTATCCTTCCCGTTGATGGTGTGTCATAAACGTCCATCAAGAAATGACGCTAGAAGGAGGACCGAGGGAAATTTAATGATTAAATGTTTCACCCCTCAACCTGTCGTAATTCCAGATTTATAAATTCTTCTCTATCATCTTATAATGCACTAGAAGGCAAGTTAGATGACAAGCTAACTATTTGGAGTCAATATATTCAATTTATTAATTTTTCATGGCTCCTTCCCAAATCACTGTGTTGGAACATGCTTTAAATATCTCATTATCAGTTATTCCCAACAACACAGTTGATCTCTTTTCAGAAATCACCTTTGATGTCAAAGAGAACACATCTGCAGTAGACCATATTTCTAAATTTTGTTTTAAGTGCTTAAAGAATAAGATCATTGATCTCAATCTCATATGTAGGTTGTTTTCCCTCACTTTTCGAGGTCAGGTTAAATATTGGTTTGAATCCTTTTGAGCTAATTCTATCCATTCTTGGTCCGAGTTTGTAATTGAGTTTTATCAGATTTTAGCAATTATGATTATGATGAATTAGTTGAAGAATTAAGTTGCTTAAGGAAAGAAAATGATGAATCATTCAATGATTTTGCAATTAGGTTGATACATGTTTGTACTAGATTCTCTTTGAAATAAATGCCTCTTATTGATGAATGGTTTCGATATCTCGTTTATCTCTCAGAAAAGAAAGATTGATTAATTGTTAACCAATCTAAATTGAGTACTAATATTCAACCTCAAGATGGTTCCAATTTTCATGTTGATCTTGAAGACTTTGAAGCACCACAATTTTTGTCAACTTCTTTCATTTTGGAAGATGAGGAGCAACTTCATATTTTACAAAATGCAATTGTCACTTCTAATCACTCTTTTCCAACAATGTCTCCTCCTATTGAGGAAGGAACCTTGACTTTAAAAAAGGATAGTTGTCACACTCTCATAGATTTTATAATTGTTTCTGAAGTAAAAGAGACTGAATGTAAAGTTGACAATCATGTGGATGATAAAACATCCCCTAATTTAGTTGAAAAATTGCATGATCAATCAGTAGGAAACAACATCATTAGTTCGACTATTAATCAACCATCTATCTCTAGTGATTTTCTCTCAGATTTTCCCTTACACAATGAACCAAATTGTCTCTTAGAAACTGTCTTGTACTCTTTAAAAGAGCATACAACAGAGGTTGATGAGTTTATTCAAGGAAAGGGAGCAAAACCACAATTCAAAACACATATACCTATCATTTCAAGAGATGCATTTCGTCTCCTCAATTTTTGTACATATTACTCCTTATACCCTGATATTTTTTATCATCATGCTATGCAATCATGTGTTCCGGATCACTTTGGAATGAATCCTACACTATATAATCAGTTATAAATTAATGGTGATTTTTGCACAAAAGATAAAGAGGAGAAAATTTCCACTCATGATCATATTAATTCTTATTCTAATCAGTTATTTGTGGGGGATCAAGGAAATTGAGAGGAGGATTTTTACCCTTTCTTTTTTGTATATTATTTCTTTTGTAAAATTTTTTCTTTTCAAATGGAGTAACTGATGGTTGGAATCTTTGGGAGAATGGACCGGTATTTTCAAAGAAGAATATGGAATTCCAGGTTGCTTATTGGCTTTTGTCCTATGATTAAAATGGTTTTGTTTTCATTATAATATCTTCATATTCTTTGAATAATTGATTATGCATTGATTTAAATTTTCTTTAGTCTGTTTTATCAATACATGGTTAATTTTTATCATTTATGTATTAATTTTTTCAATCTTTAAGAGTCTATTATCCCAAAAATTCCTTTTGGGCCTTATGATGAAATTATTATACTGAAACTATATGGGATACAATTTACTCTTTGGATTTTTTCCTTTTGTAGACTGTGCAATGTTAATATTGTTTCTCATATAATTTCTGAATATGAAACTTTATTTGTATTGAACTAGCTTTAAACTTTTCTGCATATAATTTTTCATGTTATGTTTTTATTTATATGGTTCATTATATTTTGGTTCCTTTAATATCTGTGGTTGGTCATCTATTGATACATTTTGAGTTTACGTCTAATGTTGGATAGTTGATAATACCACTTGCTGAGGTTTGGAGTTTATTTCACTTTTAGCTATTGGACATTTTAAAGTCACATGAGATAAAATTTATTTGTCTTTCTGTCATCACAAATCTGTTTTGAAACTTAAAAGACTTCCTTGAGTTGTTTCAGGAAGTATCGTTCTTTCTTTTGTCATAGATTTATACTTGAAACAGGTTAAGTGGAGCTTATACAAACATAGAAAGACGAATATAGCTTAGTGCTGTTGATCAACATTAGGCTAATTAGTTTATATCTTGTTTGATTTGTTGATTTGTGAATGGATAATGATTACAATATTTAAACGTTAAATGATTTGTTCATTATCGTTATATCATTTATAATCTTAATCATTCCTTGTTTATTATATTGTCATTTATAGTATAAAATTATTTCTTTTTTTATTTTTCACCTTGTTTTGATCCATTAGTTGAAAACAACCATTTTCACGAGGCTTTATTTAAACCTTTTAATTGTACATATCTTTTGTATATAATACTACTATTATTTAAGAAATTTTATTAATGTATTGTTTTATATAAATGTACATATATTTATTTCGAATCTTTTAGTTATTTTAAAATCCTAGTTGGCTAACAGAGCCATAAAACCTATCAGGGTAGATTATTTCAAACGGCTTGGGTTAAATAGAAAACCCCAAACCAGATCTTCCCTTCCCATTGACGGTGTTTCAAAAATGTCCGCCAACACATTGTTGTTTCAATAATAAATGCAAACCTTTGTGCTTCGAGAGGTTGGACACATAGGTGGAGGCATTTGTGCTTTACATTTTTCTTGCGAAAAATTCAAAAATCCATAACTTTGTGCTGAGAAGTTAGATTTGTGCAAGAGTACAGTCAACGGAAATTTCTCTACGAGAAGAGTGATGTGATCGTGAACTCAGTTTTGAGTTGAAAACCTTGTCTTGTATCTACAAAAAAGTTCTCAAGATATGATACGGTCCATGGAAATCTATCAATGAGAAGAATGTGATCTTGAACTCAGTTTTCAGTTGAAAACCTTCTATGGTATCTACAAAACAATTCTCAATATGTGAAACGGGAAAGAAGGCAAAGAGGAAAGGTTGTGTCGCGACAAAAAAATAAATCTAGAGGTTGCGATATATCGCGTGAAAAACAACTTCACACTATATGTCATCAAAGACAAATTTTTCAACATTTTGATACACCTCGATGTAGGATAGAAAATCTTCAAGAGAGCTACATTTCACAGATGAAAAATGTTTATATTGCGATAAGAAAGATTTGTGAAGTGAACTATGGGAATAAGGAAATATTTTGCATGGTTCAATGCTAGAGGAAGGGAATTTTCCTCGATAAATGTGAATCAAAGGGGTGGCCATAGAAGAATCATACATATGCCATGTGGAATAACTTACATGTCACCATACAGATGCTGACATGGAAAGAGAAATAAAGCTGTTGGAAAACTTCATAAAGTCATAACCTTGTGCTTGGACCTCAAAATCGCCTAAGAGTATCTTAAGACTACTTAGGGGATTGGTATGATGCAAAGTACATTGCACCCACAAAATTTTTTGTGTGATACATTGTACCACACCAACCTTTATCCTCGATCCACGTGCCAAACTTGCACCCTCAACCTACAAATGAAGTTTATTTTCTCTGTATTTGTGTATTTAAGTTTCATATAGCAACCTTTAATATCTATGTATTTTTGGGAGACCATAATAGTTTAACTTGTGTATAGTAAATTATTATTTATGTTTATTTCACTATTAGTGATTAAGGTTTCTAACAAAGGGTCAACCTATCAATTCTTTTCTATAAATTTGTATTTGTTTTTACTTTTTGAGACAATCATGGTTTAATTCGTGGAGAGAAAATGACAGTCTATTTCAAATTTTGAATAAAGTTGAATGAAAATTATAAAAACTCATTAATACACTTCTCTAAATCATTCAAGTTTCTGGAAGATGCGAAAACAAAATTTTGGATTGACGAGGTCCAACCCAAATGAAAATACAAAATATCATTTCTTTCATAATTTTCAAAACTAAAACTTGTCACAATCAAATAGTTATGTGCCCCCTTTAAAAGGACATTTTTTCCTTTATGTTTTGCAGAAATAGAAATTTTGAGCAACTGCAAGATGTCCCTCTAAGGAAAACTTTGTGCAAAGTTATTATGTTTCATCGTGACATTCCTTAGTTGTTATGTTGCATTATAGAATTCATCTTCATTGACTCATGCTGTATTACTCTGTGCCTCAATGGTTGTGTTGCATTGCAATGTTCATTAAGGATTATGTCTCATTTTGACATTCCTCAAGGGTTATGCTAGATTGCAACATTCATCAATGGTTATGTTGCATTGTGACATTCCTCTTTGTTGACTTATATTGAATTTCTATGTTACTCAATGGTTATGTTGCATTGTGATATTAATCAAGGGTTATGTCACATTGCAATGTTCATCTTGGTTGACTTATGTCGCATTACATTGTTCATCAATGGTTATGTCGCATTACGACACTCATCAAAGATTATGTAAACAAAACTGAACCAAAATTAACCACATACTATACTTAATGATTGTTAGCCAACATAAATAAAATTCAAGAACACGCTATAGTCAACCATTGTTAACCAAATTTTACCAAAGTCAACCTAGAATCAACCTTAGTTAACCATTATGACCTCTACTCCACCAAATTTAACCATCATACTCGATCATAGTCACTTTTACTCATCAATAGTTAATCTTTGACACACTCAAACATGTTTAACCATAGTCAAACACTATCAACCATAATCATTTATAGTCAATCACAATCAACCAAGGATAACCATACTCAATCTACAATCAACCATACTTAATTGTTAATAACCTTAATGTACCAAAGTTAACTATTATCAACAATAATTAGCCATAGTCAAACAAGATCAATAATAGTCAACCATACTTAAAAATGATCAACCTTATCAACATGGTCCACTATAGTCAACCATATCCAACCACCTTCAACCATAGTCAATCATTGTTAACCAAAGTCAACCTACAATAAACCATATTTAACCATTATGATCTCTACTTGACCAAATTCAACCATCATACTCAACCATAGTCACTTTCAGTTAACAACAGTTAATCTTTGATACACTCAAAAAGAATTAACCATGGCCAAACACTATCACGCATAATAAATTATAATTAACCACAATCAATCTAAGATAACCATACTCAATCTATAATCAACCATGTTGAACCATTAAGAATGGTAATGAACCTAAGTTAATTATCGTCAACAACAATCAACCATCGTTAGCACCATCCAGAAGGTCTACTATAGTCAACCATCATCACACATAGTCAAACATCGTCAACTATAGTAAACCATTATTACACAAAGTTGACCAAAGGCAACCTACAATCAACCATAGCTAATCATTATGATCTCTACTCAACCAAATTCAACCATCATACTCAACCATAGTCACATTTAGTTAACAATAATTAATCTTTAACACACTTAAACATGTTTAACCAACCATGGCATTTCTATGATAGCATCTGATACAGGGGAGATGAAAATTTATGGATGTGAGAAGTAGCATTAAATGGTTGTAAGCCCAACAAAAGATAAATTATCCTAAGCATTCTTCATTTTTTTCTTCTTTCAAGTCCTTTAAATATGCACATACAAGTCCAATGACATTATTTATTTTATTTTATATTTAAAATAATAAATTTTGAAGGTTTGGTCTTCATTCACACACTTGGAAATTTGGTTTATGTGCCTACACTTGATTTTGGAAGGATGAACACTTCCTTTGTCACACGAGAGGAAACTTCCAAGTGATGCGACATGGCGCACAAAAGGAAATGCATGAAAGCAAATGATGTGGACACCTATGCATTGCACGTGTAACTCCTTCTGAACACCTTGGCGAGTTATATACAAACATCCCCATGGGAGCTTAAGCTGCAACATTAAAAGCTTGCTAGATTGACCATCGATAGATGTGGGAGAAGATGCATAATCCAAAAAATCCTATCAAGAACCTATTTTCTAGTGATGTAACCGCTCAAATACATTGAAATCAAGAACTCCTTTACGCACTATAATATTTCAAATCCAAATTGAAGAAGTGCACTCACTCAACTTGTTGGATCATAAATATTTATAATGTTCATGGTTCCTCTTAAACTCTTTACAAGTTTTCCAAATGGGATAAGTATGGTTTTCCAAAACTTCCATGGATCTTGGTGGTTGTTGGATGAATAAGTGGCCATGCTTTCAGTTTAAAAGGTTTTGGTTTCCTCTTGTTATTAAAACCACTTTACACAATACCATTTTAGAAATTTTGTGTTTCTCACAATGAAGGAATGCTTGAGAAATTTCAATGTGTCACACATAAACAAACTTTTTTGTGATGCCATATGTCACGAAAAATTAAAGCTCGGATAGATGTAATGTCACAACTAGAAGCATTTTTAGTATGCTACACATTAGGCCACAATGAAGAAAAGTTTGAGAAAGTGCGTTGTGTCATGCAGAAAGAAACTTTGACCTGATGTGATATGTCTTGAAAAGGGAAAGTTTGGGAAGATAAGATATGTTAGAAGGAAAGATTTGGGAAAGCACAACATGTCACGCGAAAAAAACCTTTTTTACGTTGTGATATGTCACGACAAAGGAAAGTTTCGAGAAATGCGATATGTCATTTCCAAAGGAATTTTAGGTGCAATATGCACTTCTTCGCAATGAAGGAAAGGTTGATGATGCAATATGTTGCATGAAATAAACTTTTATGTGTTGCAATATGTCATGACCTGACAAAGTTTTCAACCATGTGAAATATTGTGGATGTGATATGTCACACCAAAGGAAGTTTTGAACATGTGATGTGTCGCATGAAATGAAACTTTTTAGCGATACAACATGTCACATGAAATGAAACTTATACACGATGTGATAAGTCACATCCTAACAAATATTCCAGTCATGAGAAATGTCGCAACCAACAAAAGTTTATTTTTGTGCAAAGTAGCATAAGCCAAAATATATTTTAGAAAATTTGCACGAAAGACAAAAAAATTTAAGTGATAAACATAAGACAAACAATTAACACCAAATATTCTTCAAAATGCGCTAAACATTGTTTCGCACTTAAACTCAAAGTTTACTTGGTTGCAACACAATGTTTCGCACTCAAAATTAATTTGATCTCAACATATCACCTCACACCTTATATATGTGACACATCGCACTTCACACTTCCTCAAACATTAGGATTCATTGCAACAAAGAGAACATTTCCAAAATTTCCTTCATATGATCAAAATGTTCTTAGTTTACTCAAGCAATTTCATTTTTAAAATGTTATTAGTTTACTCAACTAATTTCATAAAATAAAACAATTCGACATTTTGATCTTATAACGACATACTTTTTGCACCTTTGGGAGCAAATGCTAGTTACATCGTAAGAGAAATCAATGTGTGGATGTGACATCGATCATGTGGGGGAAGTATTTATTATTAATTTTGTCACACTAAAAAGAAATTAACCATAGTTAAACACTATCATGCATAATAAATTATAATTAACCACAATCAACCTAAGATAACCATACTCAAT